>JAFEMH010005368.1:0-165604 GCA_022495995.1 Adenophora triphylla var. japonica
GACTCAGTTGCAAGAGTTGTGCCAGACCGGGATTTATCCGGGTCTGCTTGTCACCGCGGGAGCACCTATTTTGCTCATTCGCAAGAAGTGATGGCACCTCGAGATTGTGTATAGATTACCGTTTATTGAATCAAGCAACCATAAAGATCAAATATCCTCTCTCCTTTATATTAATATGACTCTTGTTTGATCAACTCCAAGGTTCCGTTGTCTACTTAAAGCTCGATTTGAGAAGTTTTGATACCATCAGCTTGGAAGACAAATTCGATGACATTTCCAAGATAGCTTTCAGCGAATCCCAGATACGGTCACCATGAAGTTCGTGGTTATGCGCTTTTGGCTCAATTAACACTCCGACCATGTTTATGGATATGATGAACCGTATCTTCAAGTCGTACTTTGATAGCTTTGTCGTGGTTTTCATCGATTGACCATCCTTTGTTTATTCCAAGTCCCGGGAAGAACATGAGAATCATTTAAGGATCATCTATTATCTCTTCTTCGTGAGAAGCAGCTTGCTGCCAAGTTTAGCAAGTGCTTTAGTTTTGGCTTGAGACAAGATATCTTTTCTTGGGGCACGTGGTTTCCCTAGTTCGGGATTATCCGTGGATCCTTCCCAAAATTGAAGCCAGTTGTCAATGGGTTGGAAACAACCTTCAACTCGGCGACAGAAGTTCAGAGTTTTCTTGGTTTGGCGGGGTATTTTAGGTCTATAGAGGGTTTTTCTCGTATTGCTACTCTGTTGACAAGACTAACTCGGAAGGATGTACCTTTTGTATGGGATTCCAAATGTGAAGCTAGTTTTGATGAGTTGAAGAAAAGATTGACATCCTCCGTTCTTACTCTTCCTGATGGTTGTGAGAATTTTGTCATCTTCAGTGATGCCTCGAAGGAAGGTTTCGGGATGTGTTCTAATGCAAGGTGGGAAAGTGATTGCTTATGCCTCTCGGAAGTTGTCACCGGCCGAACAACTACCCTATCCATGACATGGAATTGGCTGCGATTGTGTTTGCGTTGCATAAGTGGAAACACTATCTTTATGAGGCGAGATTTGAGATCTTCACCGACCATAAGAGCTTGAAGTATTTGTTTACACAAAAGGAGTTGAATAACCTAAAAGAAGGTGGTTAGAGTTATTGAAAGATTATGATTGTGTGATTTCGTATCATTCGGGAAAGCAAATGTTGTTGCGGATGCGATTAGCCGAAAGGCTTACTTGTCAACTTTGAGTTCCCGAGAGTCAAGACATGAGTTAATTTTGCGAATGTCCGAGCTGTTCCAACTTTGTATGGATATTTGATGGAAGCTCAAAAAATTGATCCGGAGTTGAAGAAAATTTTGGGGCAAGTTCAAGATGGTAAAGCCGGGAATTTGCATTGAATAGAGATGGAATCCTAACTTTCCAAGGCCGGATTTGTGTTCCTTCATTACCGGAGATCAAGAAGCGGGTTCTAGAGGATGGTCATAAGTCTAAGTTTGCCATTCATTCGGGTAGTACGAAGATGTACCAAGACATAAAATGAGGATATTGGTGGAATGGGATGAAGAGAGAGAGATAGCGGATTTCCGTGTCTAAACGCTTTAACTTGTCAACAAGTCAAATCCGAGCATCGTAGACCATGACTACTTCAACCTTTAGACATTCTCGAGTTGAAATGGGAAGGGATTTCAATGGATTTTGTAACCGGTTTGCCTCTTACCGCGAAGAAGATGGATGCTATTTGGGTTATCGTGGATAGATTGGACGAAGTCTCCGCTTCATTTTCTTCCCGTGTCAACTAAGTTTTCGATGGAGAGGTTAGCTCAGTTGTATATGAAGGAGATTGTTAGACTTCATGGAGTTCCAATTAGCATTGTTTCAGATAGAGATCCGAGATTTACTTCTAGATTTTGGAGAGCATTACATGAAGCTTTGGGATCTAAATTATGTTTTAGCACGGCGTTTCATCCTCAAACAGATAAGCAGACAGAACGCACTATTCGATACTTCGAGGATATGCTTCGAGCTTGTGTGATGGATTTTCACTGTCTTGGGAGGATCATCTACCATTGGTTGAGTTCGCCTACAACAACAGTTATCAATCTAGCATTGAGATGGCTCCTTATGAAGCGTTGTATGGTAGGAAGTGCAGATCTCCTATGTGTTGGAATGAGGTTGGTGAAGCAAAGCTTTGGGGTCCGGATTTGGTTAGAGATTCAATGGAGAAAATGAAGGTGATCCGAGAGGTGATCCGAGTTCGGCTGAAGACGGCTCGTAGTAGGCGTAAGAGCTACGCCGACAATAGAAGATGGGACTTATCTTTCCAAGTTGGTGACCTAGTGTTCTTGAAGATTTCTCCTGACCGGGACAAAAAGGTTTGGGAATAAAGGGAAACTAGCTCCAAGGTTCTGGGGCCATTTGATATTATAGAAAAGATTGGGGAACTAGCTTACCGTTTAGCGTTGCCTCCATCCTTCTCCTTACTTCATGACGTGTTCCATATTTCTATGTTGAGGAAATATTGCCACGATCCCTCCCATATTTTGAGTTCACCTCCCGAAGAGATTCAAATAGATATGTCCTATGTTGATGAACCGTTGAGAGTATTGGAGTTCCAAGTTAAAGAGTTGAGAACCAAAAGCATCCCTAAGAGTAAAAAATTCTATGGAGGAATCATACCGTTGAAGAGGCTACGTGAGAGCTAGAGTCGGAGATGAGAGAAAAGTACCCTTCGTTGTTTGAGAGTGCAAGTAAGTTTACCTAAAATTCGGGGCAAATTTTATTTAAGGGAGAGTGAGTGTCACGACCCCAATATTAGGCACTATTTTAGCACACGTTGAGCACGTAGGGTTTGGGTGGTAATCTATCATTTTATGCATTTTATGCTATTAGTTGGCTTTATGTGTTCATTTCTATGCTTTGATGATTTATATGAAGTTAGGTTGATCATTAACTACCTTATGTGAGTTTAGGGTGAAAATGAATTAATTTTAATGCAAAAGGGTCTAAATGGAATAAAATATAAAGTGTGTAGTGACTTTATAATATTTGAATTTTTAAAGTATTAAGTTATAAAGTTGTGAGGTGCTTTGTTGTAAAGTTGAATAGTTAAGGTTGTTAATTGTTAAGGTCAAGCCTTGGAGGAGCTTTAGTTGAATATCTCATCTTTATCCTTGTAATTAAACAAGAAGCTTCATTTTTTAATTCCTTCTTCATCAGTATCATCTCTTACTCTCTAAAAGCCATGGAATTCCTAAAACCCTAACTATGTTCTAAAAATTCTACACCCTCAATACTTCTTCATTTTCAAATCCGTTTGCATCTTCTTGTTCGTGGTGACGAGGGATCGCGTAGAGCCGGTCAAATAATTATTCCATTTCGTACTATTTATGTAAGTTATTATGATTTTCTTTCAAAAGTGTTCATTATATGATTTTGTTGTTATGGATAGTGTAGAAATGGGTTTTGGTATTTTTAGAACATTTTTATTGAGTTGAAATTGTTTTGGGAAAAATTGAATGGAGTTGGTGATGGTGTAGTGATTGTAGTAGCCAATATATTGGTTAGAATTTATTTCATGGGTTAATGACTTGATAGAAATGGTTGCATGGAAAAATGGAATCAAGTTTTGGTAATAAAATGCTTTTGGGTAGTGTTGAAATGTATTGAAAGGGGTATGGAATGGTTTGGTCTTGGTTTTGGTCTTGTTTAGTACCTATTTTATGTCATTGAAAACAGAGGATGTTGGTTTGGGTCAATTGGGAGTTTGGTTGCCGGGTTGTTGCCGAATTCCCGGTTTCGGACAGGGCATGACTCGTGCTCTGTGGCACGAGTGGTGCACGAGTCGTCCCTTGGTGATTTGCCTAAGTCGTGCCTATTTGAGGATGAGTGATTCTGGTGGGGTGTCAAAGGGGCACGAGTCGTGCCCTGTGGCACGAGTCGTGCCATGCCCCCGTGCCTCTCGAAGAATTTTCCAAGGCCTAGAAACCTATTCAACCTAGAACATAATTGAACTCTCTTTAACTAAGATTAAAGTAGAACACTTTAGCTACACAATGACGTCTTACTTGGTTAAAATGGAATTGTGGAAGGGGTTTAAATATTGTTCGGAAAATGCTTGGCAGTCTTGATTTGTAACTTAACCAAAGTGAATCCAACTTGGTAACTTGAACTTGTACCTTTATAGAGGATATGTATTATTGCATATTGATCATGTAGGGCTTGTTGAATATACATTTTAGCCTTACTTGAGTCCATATCCATGGTTTATGATTCCATTAGAGTATGAAATGGATTGTTGCACTATTGCATTTGTTTAAACATGAGTATGAATGCCATGTTTACATTTTTTCATCCCTTTTGTGGATTCTTTTCAAGTAACTATTATGTGCTTGAACACGTGTTAAATCAGCTGATGTTTGGGGGTATAAAGGAATACGATCACTTATGAGAAATTATTCCATAAGGTGCTCGGATTACATTATACCTGTGACCTATCCCCCCTGTGGCCATAGACTGGGGCTCAACTTCTATGAATATGTGCAGTAAGTTCATAAGAATGTTGATCTCTTATATCTTCCCTAGAAAATGGGTTTTATAAGACGTGAATATGCACCAGCAGTTCACAAATGAGTGGAGTTTTACTTCTGCCGTTGTACAACTTATGATTCAGACGGGAAAGGTAAACAAAGGTAACGGAAGGTGTTTACTGTTTTACCTATGCGTGAGATGTACCTTGTTATGTGTTGCATCTTACTTGGCATATTGTTGCATTCATAATAACTTATTGAGATTTATTCTCACCCTTCTCCCTTTAATTTTTTAGATCGGCCTGAGACAGGAGTACCCGGCTAGTGAGGACGGGGAGGAGTTTGTACGAGTATTTTGGGTTGTTGGTTATGTATGTACTAGATGGGATTTGTAGTTACATTTTGGTTTAACTCCTTGGTGGAGTTTGCATATATAAACACTTTGGTACAAACTTGACATTTGTGAACTTTTGTAATGTTGTAACTAAAGTTTGGTTTTTAAAGTGGTTTCATGTTTTGTTTCCTCCAAGTGGAGATGATTCAAGTTAGTACTTGAAAAGTATGTTTAAAGTTTGGTTTATTTTCAAGTTAAGTAAAAAGTTTTAAAATTTCCAGTGGTCTATCTTAGTTTGGGCCTCTCCACTCAGACACGTGTTAGGTTCCGGGTCGGGGTGTCCACAAAGAGTGCTTCCACTTATGCAATGCAAAGACAATAGCAGCCAACTCCATATCGTGGGTAGGATAATTCTGCTCCGCTGGTGATAACTTCCTCGAAGCATACGCAATTACCTTCCCATTTTGCATAAGGACACAACCCAATCCTTCTTTAGAGGCGTCACCGAAAATAACAAAATTCTCGCAACCATCTCGAAAGTGTAAGGATCGAGCCGAAGTCAATCTCTTCTTCATATCAAGCAAAGCCAGCTCTTCACACTTTGCATCCCATACAAATGGTACATCCTTCCGAGTCAATCCGGTCAACGAAGTTGCAATTCTCGAAAATCCTTCTATAAATCTTCGATAATACCCCGCTAAACCAAGGAAACTACGAACCTCAATCACTGTAGAAGGATGTTTCCAGTTGACTACGACCTCAAACTTTGTAGGATCCACAAGAATACCAAGATCGGATACCACATGACCCAAGAAAGAAATATGTTCAAGCCAAAACTCACATTTGCCGAACTTTGCAAATAATCAAGCTTCTCACAAAGCTACGTATAAAGCAATTCTCAAGTGCTTCTCATGTTCTTCCCGGGATTTGGAATATAAATGTAATATCATCAATAAAAACCACAACAAAACTGTCAAGATAGGGCTTGATATCATGTCCATAAATACTGCCGGTGCATTAGTTAACCCGAAAGGCATAACAATAAATTCATAATGCCCGTACCTTGTTATGAAGGCTGTTTTAGAAATATCATCTGGTCTGATTTTCAACTGATGGTATCCGCTACGCAAGTCAAGCTTGGAATAGATAACGAAACTTTAAAGTAGATCAAATATGTCATCAATATGAGGAAGAAGATATTTGTTTTTTATAGTAGCTTGATTCAAAAGTCTATAATCAATACATAGCCTCAATGTACCATCCTTCTTCCTAACAAACAAAACTGGTGCTCCCCAGGGTGTAACACTGGGACGAATGAAACCCCTGTCTAACAATTCCTGCAACTGAATTTTCAATTCTTTTAACCCAGCTGGAGCCATTCTGTAAGGTGCTTTAGAAATTGGTGAAGTACCTAGCAATAAATCAATACAGAACTCCACCTCTCTATCCAGAGGCATAGAATACTCAGTTGAGAATACATCAATAAACTCAATCACAACTGGGACATGAGATAGTTCAGGAGAATTCTTACTAGAGTCTAACACATATGCCAAGTACCCCTCACACCCTTTTGATAACAACTTTCTAGCCTTTAATGCAGATATAACATGAATGCCAAATAAAGACTTATCAAAGATCAAATATAAACACAGCACATCGTGCATAGAAAAGGTGACTCGCTTCTTGCGACAGTCCACCAAGGCATGACAATAACTCAACCAGTCCATGCCTAAAATGACATCAAAATCTCGAATTGGTAACTCTATCAAATCCACTGGCAATACATGCCCACATATGATCACCTCACAATCATGATAAATCAAAGAGGATTCGAGGCTCTCTCCCACAGGAGTAGAGACCTCTAGCACATAAGGCCACAACTTAAGTAACTTATGCAAAGTGAATGCAAAATGAGATGCCACATAAAAAAAGGGATGATCCAGGGTCTATAAGAATACGAGCCCTGACACCTGAGATAGTTACTATACCTCTAATGACCGCGGTGGGATCTACCTCACCTCGGCCCAAGGCAAACACTCTACCTTGAACCCTCTCCTTAGGCTTCCCCTCAACATCCCTCTTCACACCACCTCTTGGCTGACCACCCTGCTGCTCGTTACCCGCAAATGGATCCCGTCGCAATTTAGGACAATCCTTCCTGTAGTGCCCCATTTCTCCACACTCTACACATTTACCTTGATTTCTCCAACATTTGTCTTCGTAATGTCCTATTCTCTTGCAAAAATTGCAAACAATCCCAAACTCGGCCGGATATAGGACGAGTTAAAACTATAACAATTCCTCCTCTAGCCACTCCCCGGAGTTGAAGGCTTCGCCGACCCCTGTTCTGTCTTGAACTCTGGCCTGAAAACTTGGGCTTGATTCCACTACCTTCAGGTCTGCCTCAATGTTCTTCAATATCATTTTCAATTCTATAAGCCATGTTCACCGCCGCTGATAGTTGGGAAAATCATGTGTCAACAGCCTTCTTTCTAACTCCACTCTCAGCCCCTTCACAAACCTCGTTGACTCTCCTCTCCTCCTCTCGGTACTAAATGAGGACAATACCTGCCGCCTCCGTAAGCTTCACCGAGTATTGGGCCACTATCATCGTCCCCGCTCGAGCCTCAGAATTCAACCTCTTTCTTATCTCGCGGTGATCAAAGGAATGAAATGTTCTTTAAACCTTCTGGTGAAGTTGTCCCAAGTTTGGGGCGTGTGGTCCCGCTCCCAACTCTCCTTAAGTATCTGCCACCAGTGTTCTGCAGGACCTTCCAGTTTGAATACTGCACATCTAAATTTCTCCTCATCTGAACTCTCCATTGCCACAAAAATCTTATTCATAGCTTCCAACCATCTCTCGGATTTCACTGGATCTAGATCCCCATTGTAGCTTGGTGGAGCCATTTTTATAAAATTCTCTAACCCATGTGCTTGCCTTCCCTCAGTTTCGTTGTGGCCGTCCCCGAGCCGCCATGTTTTGAAGGAAAACCCCGAACATATTCATCATTTCAAAGCATTCTCGGTTTCCCCGCTCCCATATCACCCATATGTCCTTGATCCCTTTGCTAGTCATCACCAGCCCAGCCATTACACCAATCCCCGCATTAAACACTCGTCGTCGATATCACACACTCCCCTTAGACCGGGCATCTACCCTTGACTTCTAACCAATGCTCGATACCAACCGTGGGGCCTTCCCAACTCGGGACCTATAGACTCGTGTCCCAAGCCGGAGGGTCCCAAACTAACCCCATTTAAAAAAACTTTTCTTTAGATTAACTTGAAAAGTATAACCACCTTTAACAAAATCAAAATCAAAATGACCTCTCTACTGATGTGATATATAAACCCGCTTTAACAAGTTATAACCCGTTTAAGTTACAAACTCTACAATGTAAAGGCTTACACAAGCCAACTTTGAAACAAAACCAATCCCCGATTAATTACAACACAACCATACCGAAAATGTTTTATAAAAAGTTTTATATACAAAACTCCCCAAAAGAATAACAACCACCACCTACTCCCAACTCCTAAACCATACATACCCCGACAACTCCAAAAAGATGATCCAAACTCCTTCCGTGCCTCACCGGTCCGGTCCTCCCGTCTCGGGATCTAAAAACAATAAAGGGAGAAGGTGTGAGAATAAATCTCAATAAGCTATTATGGATGCAAGAATATGCCATATAATATGCAACACATAAACATGTTGCTCATAATCACATTGGTAAAGCGTTAAACACATTACGTTACCTTATTTTACCTTTCCCGTCGACCAATAAGTCGTACAACACCGGAGTAGCTACTTCCCCCGCCAGAACCGCCTTAAGCATATTCACGGTAACCATAAGAAACTAGCTAGCCGTAAGGCTTCATGGCACGATACATGTAAGCTATCAACCCCGCCTATGGCCGCAAAAGGGGAAAGAATCGTGTATAATGTAATTCAATCACTTATATAACAAATCCATAATTGATTGTATCCCATTATACCCCTACATATCACCGATACAAACACAAACCAAGCACATAATAGATACTTGAAAATAAATCCACACTTTGGGATATCAATACATAACATGGTACTATTACTCATGTTAAATCATCACAATAGTGCAATATATATTTAAACACTACTGAATAACAACAATCCAACAACAGGGTATTAATACTCATGTTCAAACCAATGAAGCAGTTCAACATGTATTAAAACAGTATGTGCACACCCAACCATGAATATGTAATCACATATGGGCACAATGCATATCAAGTAAGCCCTACATATCCATGTCGTAATATTAAACACCTTCTATAAAGGTTCCATATTCATTTACCAAGTTTTTATCAACTTTGGTTAAAGTTTCACAATTGACTTTCAACCATTTTCAGGACTATATTTAAAGACCTCCCCTTTATCTTTTTGTCCCATTTAAGACTCTATTGTAAAGTACTAATGTTGTACTAGATTTATAGTTAAAGAGGAACTAAATCCATACTAGTTTGATTAGATTTAAATGGTCTAGAAATTGATACCCTGAAACTGCACTGGGCACGACTCGTGCCCCATGGCACGACTCGTGCCCCATGGCACGACTCGTGCCCTTGGACTTCATAAAAACCAGCACGAGTGGACTATTTTTCATGACTCGTTATCATGAGTGAAAGGCTTGGGAACGACTCGTGCTCCAGGGCACGAGTTGTGCCCTTGCCCAGAATTCACTGTTCATGCTGAAACATGAGCAGGAAGGCAAAACAACCCCAAGTCTTGATCATACCACTATGTCCCAACCTTACCAACCTATCCCAAACTCAATATAACACTTTCCCCAAGCCATGTAACCTCCCATAACAACTTTAACACCTTCAATTCTAACCCCCATGCCATGAACACCCTATTCCATTTCAAACCAATATTCTTTCCATTTTCCAAAAGCTAAATAGATTGATCCAACAATACCAAACATCAATTATAACACATAATATCATCATTTAGCTTAATATGAACAATTATTGAAAAGAATCATAATAACTTACCAAAATGTGTCGAAATAAAAAGAAGCTTTGATCGGGTATAATTGTTCTACTCGACTTCTGGATCGATTATATGAAGTCAGAATTGAAAACGGATCTACGGATGATTTTTAACGATTTTATGAAGGTAACCCTAGGTTGATAATTGTTTCTGGGAACATAGAAAGAACTGAGGGAATAAAATGAATGTTCTGGCACTTTTCTAAGGATTTATATAGATAATTTACACTTTAGCTCCTCTAAGTTCTAATTAACTACAATCAACCATCTTATACTTATATTTATACTCAAGCTCCTCAATACTTTTATAACCTTCTTATTAAAAACTTCAAATATTATAACTTGCCTACAAATTTACCATTTATTCCTTTTAGACATTATATAATTAAAATTAATTTATTAACATCTAAAATAACGTATATTATCAAATTAGCCAAATAAACACATAACCAATCCAATTATCATTTCATATCCAATATGAGATGAAATTCACCCCACCCCCACGTGCTCCACGTGTGACCAAAATGGTACCTAGGTTTAGGGTCGTGATAGCTATAATCGCTCCCGCTTGTCCCAACCATTGCAAATGTTGACATCCCGAAGCGTTTCGTTGTTCCATCCATGAAGTTGTATGACGGCAAAGATCGATCCAGGAGCATGTTGCCCATTATCAAGAAAAGATGGACATAGTGCATATCCCGTCATGCGCCGTAGAAGCTTGTCTGTGCAGGGGATTCGGGTCGACCTTGGTTGGACTAGCTCTCAAGTGGTTGATTAGGCAGCCCCTAGGCTCAATTGGTTCCTTCGCCCAACTTATCAACATGTTTAATAATCGCTCATGCAGCCGATAATTTGAGAAGTTGTCAAGTGATCTCTACAATGTGACCCAAGACAGCCTTACCGAGACCCCGAAGGAATATGTCCACCGATTCAATAGAGAAGTTCTCGAAATTCCTAATCTTGACATGTCGATGTACCTACGTAAGCATTCAAGATGGGGCTGAAGAAAGATTCCCAATATTATCAAGATTTGGTGATGACTCCTTGTAAGCGGTTGGAAGAGGTCAGAAGCAGGGCCCTGAGGTTCATAAGGCTGGAGGAAGATGAGTTACAGAGATCAAAGTCTTCAAGAAAGGTGTCGACATACGACAACCCGGACAGAAGACAGAGTCATCTCACCGCAGTAAACAACCGATCCAATCCTTATCCAAGAATCGACAACAACAAAATTAATTCAATCGACGGTGAGGACGAAGATAATGTGCCTAATATCTCTCGATTATTGCTTTTCTCGTTGACATTTCAGGTGTGCTTTGTGCAATGGGCAACCTGGGAGACAAAGCGAAGTGGCGTGCGTACCACGGAGATTTTGGACATGTCACAGAGGATTGTATTGCGCTAAGAAAGAAGATCATCTACCTGCTCTCAAAGGGACATCTCAAGGAGTTACTTGGTTCCAGAAAAAAGAAGACCTAGAATGCGGAGGCTCCACCTGAAGTCGAGCAACCAGTCTCTCCTCCAGCATCAACAAAAGTCATCAATTTCATCATTGGTGGATTAGAAATTTGTGGCACTTCCTACTCGCCGCAAAGCGACACGCCAAGGAGTCAAAGGAGGAGAAGCTGAAGACCAAATAGGATGTCAACATCCTACCAGGAACCAATCACCTTGGATGAGAGTGACCGAGACAACTTGCCGGAACCTCACCATGATGGCCTAGTCATTTCCTTGCAGATTTCCAATTGCACCATTAGGCGCATCTTGGTGGATGGGGGCAAACTCTGTCAATCTCATTATGTTAAGCACCCTAAAAGAGATTGAATATCCTGCACCTGAGATCGTCAAAAATCATCATTGTTGGTAGGCTTCAAGTGGTGAAGTTAAAGAAACAAAGTGGGAGAGATAAAGCTTCCTATCTACTCAAAAGGACTCAACACGATGGAGCGGTTCTGTGTGATTGATTGTGCGACTTCTTACAATGTGATTCTTGGAAGGCCAGGGATTCATGGAATGAAAGCTGTACCTTCCACTTACCATCAGTGTGTGAAGTTCCCTACACCTTGGGAGTTACCAAGATATATAGTGATCAGCAAGTGGCGAAGGAGTATTATAAGACATCAATGAAGGCGTCGACATCTCCAAAGCAAGCATAGCAATTACAGAAGAAAGCACGCGAGATCCTAGAAGCAAGGGAGAATGACGTGAAAGAAATATTGCTAGACCCTTCAAACCCGTACATCAAAGTGCTTATTGGCAAGTGATATTCCATCATAATTAGAAGAGAAGCTTGTCGACCTCTTAAAAAGGTGCTCAAGAGTTTCGCATAGAAGCATGACGACATGACCGGCATCAACAAAGATGTCATGACCCACAAACTCAATGTTGATCCCGCCAAACCAAGACATCGAAGCACAGAAGTTTGCGTAAACAAGAAACCAAATAATTAAGGAAGAAGTGGAGCGCTTACTTAAAGCCAACATGATACGAGAGGTAGAGTATCTAAGATGGTTAGCAAACGTGGTTGTGGTCAAAAAGAAGAATGGAAAGTGGCAAGTTTGTGTCGATTTCACCGACTTGAACAAGGCCTGCCCCAAGGATCCTTTCCCATTACCTCACATCGACTCGTTGGTGGATGCTACCTCAGGTCGTGAGCTTCTTACTTTTATAGACGCGTCTTCAGGATTCCAACAAATCCAGATGGAGCCATCTGATCAAGAAGACACTGCCTTCATAACACCCACAGGTATCTATTGTTATATTGCTATGCCTTTTGGACTAAAAATGCAGTGTGCTACTGCAGGCTTGTGAATAAAATGTTTAAAGACCAGATTGGGGACACAATGGAGGTATATATTGATGATATGGTCGTAAAATCCAAGAAAGCCGAGGATCATATAAGCCATTTGTCCCAAGCCTTTGACATCTTGGATTCTTTCAACATGAAACTTAATCGAGCAAAGTGAAATTTTGGAATGAAGGCTGGAAAATTATTGGGCTATATGGTGACGAAAAGGGGGATAGAAGTCAGTCCAAAACAGATTCGTGCCATCATTAACATGTTGTCACCTCAATCTGTCAAAGATGTCCAGAGATTGACAGGGAAGATTGCAGCACTTACCAGATTCATTTCCAAGTCATCCGATCGATGCAAGCCTTTTTACGACATCATAAGAAATAATAAGAAGTTTCAATGGGAAGATCAGCATGAGCAAGCTTTTCAGGATCTCAAATGTTACCTATTGAGACCAGGTATTCTCATTTACAAAAATTAATTTTAGCTTTGATAACTGCATCTATTAAGTTGAGACATTATTTTGAAACCCATGCTATAATTGTGCGTATTAACTATCCTATTAAGAATGTTATGAGAAAGCCGAGATGTCGAGGTAGGATGGCTAAATGGTCCGTACGCTTAAGCACCTATGATATCAAATATGAGCCTTAACATCAATCAAATCTCGTGCTCTAATGATTTTGTGGCCGACTTTAGTCCAACCATGCAACCAGAAGTGGAATTGGAAGTTCAAAAACTGCAAGATGATGACATCTTGAGGGTGTAGATGCTTTATACAGATGATGCTTCCAACATGAGAGGCACATGACTTGGAGTTGTACTAAAATCACCACAAGGGGACATAATACCACAATCCATCAGCTGCAGTTTTAAGGCCACTAATAACGAAGGTAATATGAGGCTTTGATTACAGGACTAACGGTGGCTCAAGACCTTGACGTAAAGCACATCCAGGTGTTCATTGATTCATTACTGATTGTCAACCACTACAACGGTTCCTATATAGAGAAGAATGCAAAGATGACGACATACTTGGGGATAGTGAAAATTCGCGGCCAAATTCAAAACTTTCACGTTGGAGCAAAGCCACGGGAAGAAAACTCACAAGCGTATGCTCGGCAAACCTAGGGTCACCCTTCAAAAGTATTTCACGTAAGAGTATCCCAATTGTGCATGTCGACATCCCAACATATGACCGTCTCGAGTCGTTCTCAAAGATAGATGATGACATCCTTCCCAAACCCGCAGGCAACATCTTGGACAACTCCTATTATCAAATACCTCCAAGATGATACAGTTCCACCCCAGAAGAAGAATACTCGAGCATTTAGGGTAAGATCATCAAAATATTTCCTTATTGATAACTTCTTGTTTAGAAAATCTGCTGCAGGTTACTACTTAAGATGTCTGGAAGCAGACCACGCACAACAAGTTTTAAGAGAGCTGCATGAAGGGCAGTGTGGCAATCACACCGGGGGCGGAAGCCTGTATACCAAGGCTCTAAATATAGGCTATTTATGGCCTACTATGCGAAGAGATGTTGTAGAGTACGCCAAGAATTTTGATTCCTGTAAAGTCACGACGACATCCTACATCAGCCAGCCGAATTGTTATATCCTATCCTGTCGCCATGGCCATTTATGATATGGGGAATGGATATTGTAGGGAAGTTGCCCAGGGCTCCAAGAGGAAAAGTATTTCTACTAGCCATGACAGACTATTTTTCCAAGTGGGTAGAAGCTGAGGCGTATGTGCAAGTCTGAGACAGAGAAGTAATCTCCTTCATAAAGAGAAACATATTTAGCAGATTTGGGATACCTTCAGAGATAATATGTGACAATGGCTCGCAATTTATCAGTCGGAAAACGCGAGATTTCCTGACAAGATGGGGAGTCAAGATGGTGACATCTTCACCAGTTCACCCTCAACCGAATGGACAAGCAGAATCCATCAATAAGATTATCATAAGCAACCTAAAAAGAGGATTGGACAAAAAGAAACGGAGATGGGCAGAAGAGTTGCCATTAGTTTTATCGGCTGATAGGATGACATCTAAGAATGCAACTGATCAAACACCCTATTCTCTGGTATTTGGGACATAATCGGTCAACCCTGTAGAAGTTCTAGTTCCTACGCGCTAGATATGGTTTGTTGACATCTCGAGCATAATGGGGACATCTTAGCACATGATTTGGACACCGTGGACGAGCTAAGGGATATGGCTAAAATAAGGATGACAAAGATATCAAAGAACGAGTGGCCAGTGTCCTACAACAAGAATGTGAGGGTCGAAGGTTTCAAGTAAGTCACTTAGTCCTACGAAAAGTATTTCAAAATACAAAGAGCTTAATGCAGGCAAGCTAGCCCCAAAGTGGGAAAGCCCCTATTTGATTGATGCAGAGGCCGAAAAGGGGGCATATCGATTGTCAACCTTGGATGGCCAAATGATCCCAAGAAGTTGGAATGCCATTCACCTAAAGAGGTACTACATTTAGACAATAACCTCTTAAAGCCAGGTATGAATAATCCTCTTTTATCTTTTCATTTACCAGGTATGAATAATCATATATATCTTTCCATTTCTTTTTGCTTTCCTTTATAATTATTTCAAAATAAAATTTTACTAACACGACCTGCGGAGGGGCGTCAACATAGTTGACACCCATCTCTAACATGTCTCTGTTTTGCAAGATGATAACATACAAGAATGGGGACATCCAAGTATTTATAGCAAAGTTCCAACGAATTATCATCCGATAGAGACTGGCCATCTCTTCTAAAGTAAAGGTACACAATCCCTTCTAAGGTTTAAAGAGTTAATTACCTCTTTCTAAGAATGTTAGGTTGTCACACCTTCGCCTGGAGCGCAGGATATATCTTTGATTGAGGTGAGGGATGGGCCTATATGAGTAAAATTATATAGCTTACCCATTTCCACTCAATTGACCAATTGGTTATGGCATACACATGTCATCCTAAAGTACCTATGATTTTGATATTTTTTAGGTCATCTTATGAAATTAACATATGATTATGTCAACATCCTTCGAAAATACTTTAGCAATTGGTATAAAAACATGAAATGCATAAAAAACCACTAGCAAAAGCTTTCCAAAAAGCTAAAATACTAAATAACATTAAGTCCTACCATAACCGTTCCTAAGTTCAGTTGGCTCACACCAACATACCAATAACATAAAACTAAAAGCAAAGTGTTGAACCAACCCAACACTTGAAATAAATTGTCTTCGGTCCTTATGGACCTATTACAAACCAACAAAATAAAATTGTTTTTGGGCCACCACCCACAAATTCAACAAAACAAATAACTGTTTTTAAAACATCTTTACTTGGCTACTGCCTCAGGTGTTCCTTTAGGAGTCCCTTCTCCAGCATCTATCTCTTCTCCTACCATTGCATCTTTGGGGCTGGACAACACCTTGCCTTCGTCCACTGGTTCACCTGTCAATTTGGCAAGATTGGCATACTCCTTGGTGATGTTCCAATCCTGGGATTTCCCCGCAGAATGATCCTTCATCATCTGTATCATAATATGTATCATAGTCTTTGCAGCGACAATCTTACAGGAGTTCCTTACATCATCAATCTTCTTAAGATGATCCTCCTCAATCTTAGCAAGATTGTCTAGCAACCCCTTCAAATCCTTCGCTTGATCCTCAAATTTTCGTTCCCATATAGCGGACTCTTTCTTGGCTAGGGCTACATTCGATCTTGCCTTCTTTCTTGTATTCTCAACATCCTTAGCCCATTCTTCCATCTGATTTTCTAGATACCCCATTACCTGTAGAGATATTGATAGTAAAATACTAAAAAACCCTATGACAAAGCTATAATGCAATCAAAGGCGAATAGCAACATCTTACCCCAGACACAAAGCTCATATAATTTTTTCTTTACTTCTGCAACTGACAAATAGTCAAATGTGTCCACTATTTCAATCACCTCATCTTGGGAAGCCTTCCTCTTCTTTACCCTTGATCCAATTCCTGCACTCTTTACCTTTTCAGCAGCCTTCTTTGGAGCAACTGGAGGCCTTGTCCCCACCTTAAGAGGGGAACCTCCAATCAGAGCATTAAGATCGTCCAGATCAAACTCTGAGCCCGAAGTAACTGGTTTGGAAACTGCACCAAAGAAACAGGATGTCAAGAAAGAGTATGCACAGACCAAAAACAGAGTAAAAGCATATCTACCTGTTGACATGTTGACAGATGGTGACGCCTTATCTTCTTCCTAAGCAACAAAGGGCATTTCAACCAAGCCTCTAGGTGACCTTTTGTCTGGGGACAGTTTGAAAAACTCCTCAATCTTTGCCAAAGTGTCTCCCTCTGGTGGAAAAAGCTCTCCCCAATCAATATCTGCAAGAAAGTAGAAAAAATTATGAATTCAGTCTAACTCAGAAAAGAAGAAATCACAAGTCAGAAATCAAAAATACCTTCCCTATTCCATCTGCTAGGTATTTCGTCTCCTCCTTCAATTGATTTTCTATCAACAAACAAAAATCTACCCTTCCATCCTCTGTCATTTGAAGATGTCGTCGTCATTAAGGGAGATCTGCCTGACCTTTTCTTAAAGAGATACCGTTTTGACCCAAATGGTTGGAAGTCATAAGAGTAGGCTATCTCACTAAGCCCATGGTTTAAGCCATTCTCCCTATTTACCTTTACCACAAAAGCGAAAATCCTCCACGCAATTGGCATTAATTGGGCGTAGGCAAGCTTTGTCATTTGAAAAATTCGGTAACTAGAGAGGGAAAAGGGAAGCTAAACCCTAGGAGAAAAGGAAACTCTAGGAAGCAAACCCATTTTGGGACAATTAGGTCAGACCTAAGATTGATGAGGAAGGGGTGGAAGATAGCACCTTCGAAAGCAAAGATTGGCATTTCAATGACTCGATTTGGGCATCATTGAATACACATATCTCTTCGTCAGTTTGGAAAGGTGTTTTCACACTCGAAATCGCCAAAGTCGACATCTATAGGTTCTTTGGAAACAGACACGCCTTTCATCTTTGAGGAACTCTACCTAGTCTTTCCCATGGTGACAGCTTAAGAAAATCGGAAAATATGGAAAAGAGAGAGAGAGAGAGAACAGAGAAATTACCTTCAAAGAAATCGCTGTTGTGAAGAGAAGGGGCATGAAGGGTGTAGAAGCTTTTTAAATTGACAAGGACGGTTATTAAAACAAAAGAGCCCTTTTTTCTAAAAACTTCTTTCAATTTAAACCTCCCAACCGTTCACAACTCCTCCACATCAATGCGGTTGTCCAATCATGGCAGCGCCGCTTTGTTTTTGAAAAATATTTACCCCTCCGAATTCCTTGAAAGGCAAATATTTTGGGGAAAAACTGTTATGGGCATTTTCAGCATGATGACATCCTCAGTTTTTCCTGCATGTCGACATCCTATTCCACTGTAAGTATTGCATAATATTTATTATATTCACTTAATTATTTTTATTCATATTTTACAGTGAATAAAAGGAGATAAATCCGGAGTATGGCCAAACATGTAGGACTCTTCTTCAACGTTAAAGGAGACCAAGTCGTTGGACGTTGAAGGGATAAGTGACATGCCAAGATTTTAGGAGCTTGTTATTATCTTTCCGGTCTTTTGTTATTTATAGGGGACATGGAGATTAACACACACACGTGTTCATTTACGCACACAATACTTGTAATCTCTCCATCGTCTTCCAAACCTTGTACTCTCAAGATTAATAGTGGAACTTTTAAGGTTGGAGACCTAACTCCCGGGATTTTTTTCGAAGAGGTTGTCATCTCTAAGGTTTTCCTCGTTAACAAAATTCTTGTGTCCATCTTTATTTTCATGCATTCGTTTATTCCATTTGATCAAATTCCAAAGTCCCCTCCTTATTATTTAATCCATACACTTTCATAGTCAAGATTCTACACTATTGTTTTTTCTACCAAAACAGTATCGATTTGGATTTTGGTACTTACACACAGGGTATAAGAAATCACCAATAGAGTTCTAGGCTGTATTGGGCTTGTCTGTACTCATTCTCAATGTAGTTGTTTGGTATGAAAGCATCGTCGCATGAATCTTTAATAAATTATAATTTTCGAATTTAGAACTTGGTTGTGAAAACAATTCTGGCATTTATACAATATTAGAGATATACAATGTTACAACATAAATGAATGAATGAATAAATGAATATGTCAACATAAGCTTCTTTTACTGTATTTACAGCGAAAGTGCCTATTTTGATCTATGTTCCTACAAATTAATATACATTGCCTGATTCTTGATATTAGAATGTGAATCCGAGAACAATCATCTCCTATATACTCCGAGATTGGCTCCCATAAGAGAGCCTAGATATATGGAGTTTCTGTACTCATAAACGTCTGCAAGAAAGGGGGCCTCAAACTGTGGGCTAAACGTCAATGTTTCAAGAATAGTTCCAGACCCGTTAATCCTAACCCCGAGAAGTTGGCGTGTTTGGCTTGTCACCGCAACCCAAAAGTCTCCAGATTCAGTCCTCCTTATATTATCTGCAATGCCAGTAGTTATTTGTAGTATAACCTCTGCAGTGTTTGCATTTGGACCTCTTAGCCAAAACTTTCGAACCCTGGAAGTAACAAATTCAGTTATAAGGAGGTAGGAACGATCTCTACTAATAGCAACTCCAGCTGCACCTGAAATCCCACTTAGTAAAACGGAAACCCTTCTTGTCCTTGGATCATATCTAAGTAGCCTTCCTGTGGAATCACTAGTGGAAAGTATCGTGCCAACATCGCTGTAGAAGGAAAGATAAAAATAATTGTAAGCATAAAATCCAACAAAAAAAAAGTTAAAACTATATAACCATATGAGTGAGGTAATGTACATACTCAATTCCGGTGGAAGAACTTGCATCAGTGAAGTAAACACATCCTGTTGACTGGTCAACGTCTAGACCGACGGTGAATCTAAATGGGATTCCGTCTGCGCTAGAGGCAAGTTGAGTTGCTTGGCCTCCATTACGTCCAACGACAAATAATCCTAAAGTGGCATCCGCAATGTAGAGTTGTCTGGTGCGATAGTAAAATGCCAAACTTAAAGGCCTTCCGCAAGTGGATAACATGTTGAGGGCAGTAATGCCATCACAAAGGATTGCTGACCTATTGGGGGCGGTGAAGGCAAAGTCAACAAATCGATTTCTTTGGTACATAAGGATTCGACCGTCCATGACACTGGTGTATGGGCCTCTGCCTAAGGAGTCGAAGGCGGTGTTATGTGGGCCCACCGATGGTACGGCCAGATTTTGAATAGATGGTTGAGATAAAACTGAAGACGAGAGTAACGTAAAGAAGAAGAAGATTTGAAGCATTTTGTGAAGTTTTAATGAAGTATGAACTGATGAGTATATTGAGTTGTGAGGGCTGGTTTGGTTAGCTTGCAGTGAGATATTGATGAATTTGTGAAGGATGAATGGTATGAAACAGTTAAGGTTATGTATTTATAGGTTGGCCAAGACATAACAAATGGATGGATGCGTGTCTGGAATAAGTCAAAGTCAAAAACAAATGTTTAAAAATAATTAAGAGAATGGCTCCAAGTCAATCTGCTTTTGGTTTAGTACTGGACGCATTCAATAGCCAAAGAAGTTAAAAGGAGAGGGATTATGTATCAGGGTTTTATGCCATCCGTTTCGCACAACGATCTAGATTTAATCTCTCATAAATGAATTGGTCATTTTATTAGGAGAAAGCGGGGTTTAAACACAATCAATCAACTGCAAATAAACTGAATGTTCAATCCGACTGTTGAACATTTGAACCGTCAAACACCCTAGCTAAACCCGGACCCGATAGATTACCTATGCATGTGATGTCTAGATACAAGGCTACATTCTGGTGGAACCAACAATGGGGCCATTTACTAGGTGCAACTTGAACCAACTGATTAGCCACTTGTGATATGGCACCGCGGCTATTAATTTGCCCAGCTGGATCAACGACTCGGTCGAGGTGGCTATCTACCTGGATAAGGGATCATGCAACTCTGTTAGATTGAATGGGTTTGAAAGAAATTGGCCAAAATATTGTTACGTATACGGTTTCCTTATCTAGTTTTGAATGGACCCAAACATTGAATGGTACACAGTTGTATTTAAGATGTAGCCGCCCCCACCATCTCTTGTCGTGCATTAACCCAATCAATCACCATTATCTTCTTTGGAAACAATTAGGCCATGAAACATGTTTTAAACAATAATCGGTTGAGAGATAAAAACTTTATTGATGTATACTAAAGCTCAATTTAATCTCAACCGATTATGGACCCAAGATAAGGTCTTGTATCCTAGATCTCGACATTTAGCTGGAGTACTCTAGCATATCGATCACTGGAGCTCTCGGTAACACAATTATCCTATAATGAAACCCACATCCCATCGGGTCGTCGATTTACTAAACATGCACCTTCAAGAGATGCGTTAAAAACTCACATGTAATGTCAATTTGTAAAGGCATTACGCTATCAGGAGTCGACATGTGGCGACATCACAAATATACATGTTATTTTTTATTAAAACAAAAACATTACATTTAATTAGAATCTAGCCATATTTTTTCACCTGATTAGAAATAATATACTCCCTCCGTTCCAGTCCAGTGTAAACTTTTGGTCAACTTTGATCAACTTTGACCAATAATTTAAGGCCATAATAATGATCCTAATAAAAATTTAAAAATATCCTCCGGAAATACCGGCGGATTGTCCGCCGGAAAATCTGAAATTCCGCCGGAAACCGTCCGTCGGAAATGAGTAACGCCGGCCGGTTAACCGGAGCAATTGCCGGAGGTTACCGATGGAAATATCCGTCGGTAAATATTAAAAAAAATAAATAAATAAAACCCATTATCGACGGTTATATATATATATATATATAAAATATATATATATATGTCCGTCGGAAATCTAAACCATAAACCGACGGATATGTCCGTCGGTAATGAGTTTTATTTTTTTAATTTTTATTATTTTCCGACGGATATTTCCGCCGGAAATTAGCATTATTTATTTTTTTTATTAATTTACCGACGGAAATTTCCGTCGATAATCTGGCCAGATTTTTTAAAAAAAAATTCTGTTTTATTATTAAACCACCTGTAAAAGGCTGTAAACCTGTTCAAACAACCTGTTTTAAACAAATACAATTACAAACTACAAACACACACAAACAACCTGTTTCGCTTGTACATCAAATAAAATACATATGTTTGTCCAAATCAAGCGACAGGGGAAGGGGAAGGGGAAAGGGGAAACGGCGAGGGAAAGGGTAAACGGCCGGAGAAAGGGGGAAAGGGAAAGGGGAAAGGGGAATGAGGGAAAGGGAAAGGGAAAGGGGAAAGGGGAAAGGGGAAAAGGGAAGGGGAAACGGCCGGGGAAAAGCCGGGGAAAAGGGAAAAGGGAAAGAGAAACTACATATGTTTGTTTGTTTGTTTAATTACATGTCAATGAAAAATCATGTTTAACAACCACGAGCGCTGCCGCTGCTGCTACCGCTACCACCACCATGCATGTATAAACCTATTAAGATATTAATTAAAAAATAATATATCAATATATATACAAATAAAAAGACAATAATAAAATGTAAACATTATATATATGACATTTACAATTAAATAATACTTACTGGCCACTGGGAGAGATAGATATTTCCATTTTTCCTTCCTCATTAATAATTGCGTCCAAATTAACCCGCCCTGATGGTTCACTACGTCCCGTAACCGTAAGTAGATCCCTCCCTCCCGTCCTTGGTGAAACAAGACGATGGACAAAACCCGCAACCTTCCCTCTCTTTGAACGATTGCCACCTCGACCCGACATATCTAAACTAGTATATTATATATGTAGACGTAAAATATTATCAAGTAGAACAAAATTTAAATAGTAGGAAGCATTCAAAATAATGACTACATGTCCAAGAAAATTATGGAGTAAGATGTTTGCCCAATATACACTATGTGAAAAGAGTCCCACTACCACCATCACTACTACTACCACCACCACTACGTACTATCCCCACCACTATTACCACTACTACCGCTACTACCACCACTACTACCACTACTATTACTAATACTACTACGTATACCACCACTACCACCACCACCACAAAATTAACAAAATAAAGAGGGGTAGAGAGAGAGAGGGTTTATATTTATAATGAATGGGAGTGGAAAATATCAAGTCTTTTCGCACAGCATTTGGCCCAAAGATTGAAACTTTGAAAGTAGATTTACTATTATAATAATTAATCAAAGTTTCAATCTTTGGGCCTAATGCTTGTGCAAAAACTTGAGATTTTCCACTCCAAAGATAACCCCACGGTAGTGGTTGTACGTGATAGTAGTGGGGTTGGCTTCTATCCCATCCCGAAATACACGTATGAATTGCAAATATCACTTTGTCTACTTGCTTTATAATCGAAAATCAAGAAATTTTGGCAAAGATAATCCCATGGTCTCCAAGTGCACGACGTAGACTAGGTCAATCAAACACTATCGATTAGAATCGACAGTGTGTAATCAACCATATATGTCTAGTATACACTCAGAGAACAATAGGATTAATGCAACCGAAATATTTCAACTATCGACTATTCAAGCAATTTTAATAGACAATAATGATATTTATATATATACATATATGTATTTTTATTTTTAATTTTTATTTTTATTTTTTATTTTATTTTTTATTTTTTATTATATTTATGTCCATTATTATTATTATTTATTATTATTATTATTATTATTATTATTATTATTATTATTATTATTATTATTATTATTATTATTATTATTATTATTATTATTATTATTATTATTATTATTTACTTATTTATTTATTTTTTTCCAACAACCTTTTCACACGATGACATTCAAATTAATGACTACATGTCCAAGTAAATTATGGAGTAAGATGTTTGCAGTTTGCATTTAAATAGTAGGAATCATTTATTGTCCAAATCATGAGATAGATGTAATATTACATAGCATGTAAAGAGTAACCAAGTAAAATTGAAAATCATGAGATAGATATAATATTACAGTGATAAGTGATATAAAATGTAAACATTATATACAAAACATTATCTGAATTAAAACTAAACTGATTCATTCACTACAATCTTGATCACTATCACTACAAAATTCAATTTCTTCTTCACTAGTTTCCTCGTCGTCGTCTTCTTCCCCATCTTCATCATCGGACCCAGATATATGCCCTTCTCCTTCCTCATCCTCCACATTAGGGTTCCAATCAAACTCTGGGCCAGCCGCATTTCGAACCATATCATCCAAATCGACAGACGGCTCCTCTTCATCAATCAAATGTTCGGTGTTCCTCATGGCGGACCACTGATACAAGAGGATGATTGCGAACACTTGTTTCAACCACATAACGCTCCCTGTGCGCTACCCATACCTTGTAACCATCAACAAACCCTGTCTCTAAAACATGTTTCTTTACCCATCCAACACTCAGATATTTTCTATTCTTACACTTTTTACAAGGACACCTAATCTTATCACCACGCATGCACTGGGGATGCGCTCTAGCAAACTCCACGAAATGTTCTAAACCCTCTGAGAATTGATGTCAGACACCCCTTCTACCGGGATTACTATGATTATCCATCCAACTACGATCTTCTCCGGACATAATTAACTCCTGCATTTCATAATGTATTAACAGCTTAGATGTAATTAACGCATTACAATTCCCTAAATTTGGATTACGTCTTAAAAGTAAAAAGACATGTTTCTTTAGGTTTAGAATTGGGGTTGGCTTCTATCGCACACATCTATCACATTTTTTTAATTATTAATATTTTGAATATTAATATTTAATTCTTTGTTGTAAAGTATATCATTCCCTATGATGAAAGGACAATTCATGTCCATTAGGTTTAGAATTGGGTCAAGCTTATCCCATCCCGAAATACACGTATGAATTGCAAATATCACCTTGTCTACTTGCTTTATAATCGAAAATCAAGAAATTTCGGCAAAGATAACCCCATGGTCTCCAAGTGCACGACGTAGACTAGGTCAATCAAACACTATCGATTAAAATCGACAGTGTGTAATCAACCATATATGTCTAGTATACACTCAGAGAACAATAGGATTAATGCAACCGAAATATCTCAACTATCGACTATTCAAGCAATTTTAATAGACAATGATGATATTTACAAATCATATAATCGTGCATTTCAAGACTGTCCACACGGACAATTTAAGAATCGATGACTACATGTTGACCTCAACATGATAAGTTAAAGATTCTTAAATGGGTTTCTAAGCTTTTGTGTTTCAACCGTCACAACGTCACGTCGTAACATTAATTTTTATTCATTACCGTAAAATACATAATTTTACAATAATGAATTAACACACACATCTACCATATTTTTTAAATTATTAATATTGTGAATAATTTGAAATATTAATTCTTTATTGTAAAATTTGAAATTTTACAATGATGAATTAAATTAACATTTATAAACAAGATAAGAGTCGTTCTCATCCACAACTATCAAAACCCAATCTCATCATAGACCAAGAAAGACAGAGCAAACAAGTTCATTGCCGTTTGAGTAAAGAATTTTCTGTTTAATAAGAATTTTTTTCAATTTCACTGTCCTCCTCTCTAAGGATCTCAAGTGATGTTTGAGATCCTTAGAGAGAAAGAGGACAGTGAAACTGAAAAAACTCTTATTAAACAGAAAATTCTTTGCTCAAACGGTAATGAACTTGTTTACTCCGTCTTCCTTGATCAAAGAAGACGAATTTTGATAGCTGTGGGTGAAAAAGGCTCTCATCTTATTTATATTTTAAATAGAGTTTTACCTCAATCTATTTAAAGCCTAATTAACTACCAATTAGGTATAATGAAGAGCCACTTCCAAAACCCAGCTTGATAAACTAGTTAGAAAATGCAAAAAACCTAAATCGGAGGACCAATCAAGCATCAAACATTCAAATATTTGAAAATTCACACAAATACCAATCAATAATCAGAGTGATAAGATTAGTTCAAATAAGGGATAACCAAAGCTCCTGAGCCTCTTATTCAAATAATTTCCCATTCCATTATCCCTAATATCTATAAACAAACAGCAAGTTCATATAAAAACCAACTCCTTGTGCAATTTCAACATTTGTTTAATCCGTAGGCCCCTCGCACATAAGACAAATTGATAACACAAACATACATTTTTAATACCTCAAACCCTACATTTCTAATTGCACATACACAAACACACAATAAACAATATCGTATTTGTTTTAGGATAATGAATATATTCACTAACTAACGATAAATATTTTATATTTATCGAAAAATTAACAAGTAACAATTCAAAACCAAATCAAAACCTGAGAGTGACGGCGATGAACGGCGACCGAGGGCGAGGAGGAACGGCGACTTCTGATGACAGATGAGTGAGAGAGAAAGTGAGTGAGAGAGAGAAATCGAGTGAGAGAGAGAACGATTGAGAGAAAGAAAGCGAGAGAGAGAGAGAACGTACCGGCGACCGGCGACGGCAAACGGCGACGGCAAACGGCGATGGAAAGATACGGCGGCGACGGCGTGTTTTTTCCGCCGGAATTACTGATGAGAGAGAGAGAAAGTGAGAGAGAGAAATAGAGTGAGAGAGAGAAAGCGATTGAGAGAGAGAAAGAGGACTTACCTGTCACGACCCTAACCCTAGACACCATTTAATTCACGTGTGGAGCTCGTGGGGTCGGGGTGCGTAGTATTTTACTTTATGCATTTCATAATGATTGAGATTTTTATGAGTTAGTTTCAACATTTAAATGATTTATTTGACATTTTAGTGATGTTAATAAACTAATTTTAATTATTTAATGGTTAAAGGGAATAAAAAAGGAATTTTATAGTAAAGTAATAATATTGAAAATATTATTTAAAAGGCTTTACAAAATATGGAGGGACTTAGGTGTCAAAAGTGAAAGTTAAAGTAGTTAATTGATATAACTTGAATCTGGGAGGACTAAAGTGGAAATTTGGTTTATATATATATATCCTTCTTCTCCTCCTCCATGTGAAAAGTCCAGAGAGAAAGAGAGAGTAATGGTGAGGTCGAGAGAAAGAAAAAGAAAGAAATACTTCCTCCGTCCCAAAATATTTTCCAAAAATTCTAGAAAATCAACCGTGAGTCTGTTTTACGATCCGACTGCGGGGGAGCGATCAGGAAGCCGAGGAGAACATTTAGAGCCGATCGGATCGTCTTTTCGTTTCAGCATATTTTTAGGTGAGTTATTATGATTTCTTTCGATAACTGTCCATTTAATATTTAATGTTGATATTCTGATGATATAAATGATCGGTGGTATTTTTGGCAACTTATTGGGTCTTGGAAGTGAATAAATTTTGTGGTTGAAATGGGTAGTTTAAAGGATTGCATAAAAATTGATATTATGGTGCAATAAATGATCATTTTTATTTTAGTAATTTATTTGGGTTTTTGAATGGAAGAAATATAGGTCGGACATAAATGATTATTTGGGTTGTGTGAATGAAAGGAAATAAAATGGACTGGTGGGCCGAGTAGGATAAGGTTGTCTTGAAAATGATAAAATGTTATGTATATATGGCTTTGTTAGGATATAAATATGATTGTTGAAATTTTAGTTAATTTTTATGACCTTGGAAATAACAAGGGAGTTTGGGTTTGGAATGAATATGGAAGTGACGGATCATGTTATTCGACTTGAAAATGAAAAGAATTTAGGTTATATTCATGGTTGTTATAATGATGAGTCAATTAAAATAGCTTTGGAAATAAATAAGAAAGATGGTACATAAAACTTGATATTATGGGTTATAGATGAGTTCGCGAGAGGTTGGAACATTTATTTGGGGTGGGTGAAATAGAAAGAAAAGGAGTTGGGATGAAATGGAATACTTTGAAGTCATGGCATTAGGAATTGGGTAGAAAATGAGGGAATTAATGTATTCATGATATGTGAGGTATTAGGTGGTAATATAGTTGTTAGGGATACATGTTATATGGCTTGGGAAAATGATTAGAAAAGGGTTGAAGTTGATAAGTATAAAAAGGGCAATGGATTAGTTGATTGGGCTTGTAGTAAATGGGAAAGAGATGTTCTATAGCATGAATTGAGTGTTGTTACGTGTTAAAATTGATATATAAGCTAGTTTGGTCTGTTGGAACTGGTGTTGGCCTTGGGGAAAACAGAGGAAAGTGAAAAATAGGAATTGGTGAAACAACTGCTGATGCTTTGAAATCTGGTATCTGATTTTGGCCTTGGCACGAGTCGTGCCAAGGAGCACGAGTCGTGCCCTTCTTGCCACTCGTGACAACGAGTCGTGAACAATGGTCCATGTCGTTCTGAGTAACATGGGGGAAAAAGGCACGAGTCGTGCCATATGGCACGAGTCGTGCCCTGCATCAGAAATTCTGAATTAACTTTTAAATCTTAGAAACCTATTCACTTAGAACAAGATTGAACCCTCTGCAGTGTAGGATGAATTAGAACACTTTAGCTACATAATGAGGTCTCGTAGTTAAAATGAAATTGGGAAAGTAGTCTAAATATAGCGTTGAACCGGGTTGAAAGTCATTGTGGTTGAGAGCCAAAGTTTATAGAAACTTGGTATTTGATTATGGAGTTTGAAAAGGAAGTCGTGAAATGTGATATTGTGAACGCGTAGAGTACTTGCATGTTATTATACCCTACGTGATTACTTTGGAAATGGTTATATGTTAAAATGGTGCGTGAAGTAATTGTTGCACGACATCATTGGCTGGATCATGAGCATACATAATAGTTGTTAATTATGGTAACTCAATGGTATATATATATGTGACACTATTTGAAGATAAACATGAGTAATTGTACCATGTTTTATACTGTTCAATATGAGTAATTGTACCATGTTCTATAATGTTCAACATGAGTAATGATGCCATGTTACATACTGCTATCTTATTGTGTGGAAGTGATCCAAGTAAATGTATGTGCTTGAATATATATATATATATAAATATATTCCCAAGAGGATATATATAAATGTGTTCCCAAGAGGATGTATCTATATGTATTCCCAAGAGGATGTATATACATGTATTTCCTAGAGGATGTATATAAATGTGTTCCCAAGAGGATGTATCTACATGTATTCCCAAGATGATGTATATACATGTATTCCCTAGAGGATGTATATAAATGTGTTCCCAAGAGGATGTATCTACATGTATTCCCAAGAAGATGTATATACATGTATTCCCTAGGGGATGTGTTCCCAAGAGGATGTTTTCCCAAGAGGATGTGTTCCTAAGAGGATGTAATATGTTTATGGTATTCAAATTATGACGTGAAACAACTTGCTTACGTGTTGCATTTTATTTGGCATATTGCTGCATACATAATAACTTGCTGAGATTCTTTCTCATCCCTTCTCCCTTTAATTTTTTTAGTTTCAGCTGAGACAGGTAGACCAGACCGGTGAGGCCGGAAAGGAGTTGGACCGTCTTCTGGGTTGTCAGGGTATGTGTACTGTTAGGGAGTTGGGAATAAGTGTGGTTATTATTAAAGTGAGAAAAGAGATATGTATAATATTTTATAAATACTTTCCATGTAATGTTGTAAATTAAAACAGGTTATAGTTTGGTTTCAAAAATTTATTTAACTCTTAAATTATTTAAAGGAAAAGTTTTTAATTTTAGAAGGGGATTTGGGGACCCTCCAGCTGGGACACGAGTTTATAGGTCCCGGGTTAGGAGAGGTCCTCACAATTGGTATC
Source organism: Adenophora triphylla var. japonica (assembly GCA_022495995.1). Lineage (NCBI taxonomy): Eukaryota > Viridiplantae > Streptophyta > Magnoliopsida > Asterales > Campanulaceae > Adenophora > Adenophora triphylla. Next base: position 29,508 of record JAFEMH010005368.1, read on the forward strand.
AGAGCTAAGGTTAGAAGTCAAGGGTAGAAGTCTAGTCTAAGGGGGAGTGTGTGATACCTGACGACGAGTGTTTAGCGCAGGAATTTGTTCAATGGCGGAAAATAGTAATGACCAACCAAGGGAATAAGGAATTGTGAGTATTATGGAGAGATAGATTCCTCCGTAGTAATTAGAGGTATATTACCTGTCTCAGGAAGTAGGGGCAATACTTGTATGAATCCCCGTTTACCTCATTATTATGTGGCATTGTATTTCTGCTTTAATTTGCATAATTTGCCTCAGAGTTGCCTTATGTGTTGGAGGTGTCTACTCCTATAGGAGAGTACCTCGAATCATACTTGATTATCATGGTAGTCGTTATTATGTGGGCATGTATTGCCAGTGGATGTGGTAGACATACCAATCCGTGCATTATGGTTATACTTGACCTGAATTGGTTAAGTAGTTGTTGTGCTTGGGGAGAACTGTCGCAAGAAGCGAGTCTCCTAATCTATGTTGATTGCCTCTGTGTTTAGTTGAGGCGGATAAGTTATTAATTGATATTTATGTCACAAATGCATTAAATGTCGAAAAGTATAGTTTAAATAATGTGGGGGTTAATTGGGATTATGTATTAGAAGTGGGTAAAAGTCACCTGAATTACCTCATGTGATGTTGGTAAAATAATTGGTAAAAGTATTTTATCAGAATAGTGCATGCCGCTAGTTAGGGCGATAGCATTCCGTATTGATCTAATGTCAGGGTGGTTGCCCATATCCAAAACACCTTATAGAAGGGCATTGGTTGTATTGTAAATATGATGAGTGGAATTTTTTTAAACCCGATATTGATATTTTAGTGGTCAGCTCGATGGATGCTATCTTTGTATATTCAGAGTTGTGGAAAGATTTTGAAAATTAACTCCAAGATAGGATATCTCCGTTTCATGAGAATTAAAGGTTGGTGAAATTCAGCAAGAGTGATTTTGGTTCAAGAAGATGGTAATCTGGGATCCTGTAGTTCAAGCCAGATATTATTATTACCTTTTCGAAGATTGAAACCTTGATCAAATGGAACAACTTTCGACAGAGTTAGAACTCCATTGTTTTCTTAGTTTGACAGGTTGTTACCAAGATTATTGATAGATTTCCTAGAATTGTAACACCAGTGATCCAATTAATTTCGAGGGAAGTATCATTTATGTGACATGTTAAAGGTGAAATCAGTTATACAGAATTGAAGAATGAATTGACTGCAGTCTCGATCGTTATCTTAATTGATGGATGTGAGAATTTGTAATTGTCATGTACGTGTCAAACGGAAGGTTTTGGGTTGTGTTCTTATACAGAATGGGGAAAGCGGTAGCTTATGCTTCGAGGGAATCAGAGTGGCGCAACGGAAGCATGGAATGGATTACAACTATTTTGCGTTACCTAAGTGGAAATATCCTTTGCATGAAGTTAAATTTGGAATCTGTACAAATCATAAGAGTTGAAGTATCATGTATCAAAGGGGATTGAACAACAGGTGGAGAAATTGTTGGAGTTATTAAAAGACTTATTTGCGATATTACACAACATCCGAGAAGGCTACTGTGATTGCAGACGTGATTATCCGAAAGGCTTTCTTATTAGCATTGCTATCCTGTGAGTTGCAAAAAGAGATGTGAATTGCGAATGTTCGAGCTACACCTACTTGGAATGAAGATTCTATGGAAGTTCAACAAATGATTCGGAATTGAGGGGATTATCTGACCATTTTGAGATGGAAGGATTGAAGATATTGTATTGAATACTTATGAAATATTAACCTTCAACAACAGGATTGGTGTACCATGTTCACAAGAGAGTAAAAGATATTTTGAGGATATCATAACTTGAGAATTGCGATGTATTCGAGGGGTTTGTAGATGTATTCAACATTGAAGAAGGTTAGAGGAATGAGAATAAAGAAGACATTGCGATGGATTTTATAACGGGACTACCCACAACATTGAAGATACGAGACGCCTTCGAGTAATAGTGGATATATTTATCAAAGTTGGCTCATTTATACCAAGAGGAATGAACTACGAAAAGGGAAAGTTAACCTAATAGTATGGGCGAGAGAGTTGGTCGATTCTACGGAGTATTAATCACTATATTATATCAGATCAAGATGCGAGATACATTGCGGTTGTGGGAAGATTGAGTACGAGACCTTGGGACTTCAAGATGCCTTCAAATTTACGTCATATCTCCAGATGGATTGGACAGACAAACAGAGAGAACTATCCAGAATCGTGGGAATGTGTTATGTGTGTATTCGAGGGATTTTCATTAACCTTGAGAAGTTCGTGTAACCTTAGTTGAAGTGCATACATCAACAGTTATCAGGCCAACATTGAAGTGACGCCGTATGCAGCATTGCAGTGGAGAAGAGTCTTGATGATACTTTCCTTATATTGAGTTTTTCAATCGAGGATGTTCATTTGAGTTGACTTATGTGGAAGAACCATTGAATGGTATTAGAATCAAATCCGGGAATGGAAATCTAGAATATTCTGGTTATATAATTTTGGGGAATAACCATACTATAGAGAAAACCACTTGGGTTTCGGGAATTCGAGAGGCATGAGAGAGGTATGTGATTATTTGAGCATTCGGGTAAGTGAGTTTAAAATTCGGGACGAATTTTTCTTAAGGGGGAGTTAATGTCACGACCCTAACCCTAGACACCATTTTATTCACGTGTGGAGCTCGTGGGGTCGGAGTGCGTAGCATTTTACTTTATGCATTTCATAATGATTGAGATTTTTATGAGTTAGTTTCAACATTTAAATGATTTATTTGACATTTTAGTGATGTTAATAAACTAATTTTAATTATTTAATGGTTAAAGGGAATAAAAAAGAAATTTTATAGTAAAGTAATAATATTGAAAATATTATTTAAAAGGCTTTACAAAATATGGAGGGACTTAGGTGTCAAAAGTGAAAGTTAAAGTAGTTAATTGATATAACTTGAATCTGGGAGGACTAAAGTGGAAATTTGGTTTATATATACTCCCTCCGTCCAGTTACATACTTCACACTTTCTATTTTGGGCGTCCAATTACATACTTCACACTTTGTCTCCTACATTATTTTAATACTCACAACACCATTATAATTTACTATTCCCTCCACTCATTCTCTCTCCTATTTTACTTTTACACTCACAACATTATATCATTATTTTTTTCCTTAATCCACGCGTAAACAGTAACTGTGAAGTATTAACTTGGACGGAGGGAGTATATGGGAGAGCATTTGAAGCGGACTCCCCGTTTTTCTTCGAAAAGCGGATCCCTGTTCTGTTAGATTAAGGCACATGGAGGCATTTTAAAAATGAATGGTGCAAAATTCACAAGTAAAAATATCACTTTTTAAAACTTTACCATGTTTTAGAAATGAAAATAACTATCATGGCCCACATTAAAAACAAAACGTCACTCCCTCTCTCTCTTTTTTTTTTTTTTTTTTTTGATACCCAGTTCCCAAAGATCGCCTGACTAATCCCGACCACCTGCGGCACTCGCCCCTCTGGTGGAGGTAAATCGCGGATGTGCCCTATACGGCCAGGGTGGCGCACCCTTATACTCCAGAGCCCCAAGGGAGCCCTCCTACAAGGCATTTACATCACTCTTACATCACCAATTGGCTGCTCCAGCTGCTCCTGCCGAGGCAATTACATCACTCTTACAACACCAATTGGCTGCTCCAGCTGCTCCTGCCGAGGCATTTACGTCACTCCCTCTCTCTTTCCTCGTAGATGGTTTGTGTCTCTCCAATTTATCAGGAAACCAAGCTCCCAAATTATTCTATGTAATATTTCTTCCGGGAAATTGTTATTCTTATTTGTTTGTTATTATAATAAAATTTAATAAATAATATGTATTGAAAAAATATATTAATTTAAAATTTTAAAAATAATTGATAATTAATAAAAATTAAACTATTATTATGAGACGACGAGAGTATGAACTTGTTTAGCAACAATTAACATTGATTAACGATATAAAAAAATTTAAAAAGACCAAAAAAAAAACTTAAAAAGGATTGATAGATATTGCCAAGTAAAGCTTTGTCGGGAAAAACGTTTTCTCCATTTTTCGGAAAACAACCAAACAGCGAAAAATGAGTTATTTTTCGAAAAACATTTTTCGGAGGCTCAACCAAACAACCAAACTCTACTTATAGGATAAACATGTTGTCCATAAAAAATTAATTTTCCCCAAACAACTTTCGCTTCGGAATCAATCCTCACTTTGAATTTTTCAGCATTCCAATGATTAATCAAAGGGAGAACAGTTGATTCTTTCACCCCTTGAAATGGAAATTTTTGAAGGTAAGCAATCACCAACACCATAGCACATCCACTACAGTTTTTTGAATTCTTTTTTTGATTCTTAAACCTCGATACACCCTCACATAATTGAGTAGGTCTGCTGAGAAACGCGTTTCTCCATAACTATGGAGAAACGTGTTTTTAATAGCCAGAAGCTTTGCATTTGATATCCAGAAAAAAAAAATCCAAGGCCAAGACCAAAGCTTCTAGATATCCAGAAGTTTTGGGTTTGATATCCAGAAACTGTTAGGTGCATATCCAGAAGTATGTGAAATGTATATCCAAAAACTGTTAGGTGCATATCCGAAAAGCTGTTAGAGTGCATATCCGAAATGTGTTAGGGCATATCCAGAAATTGCTATTGAAGGTTTCTGGATATCCAGAAACCTTCAAATGTATATCCAGAAACCATCAAATGAATATCCAGAAACATTTTGAAGGTTTCTGGATATTCATTTGAAGGTTTCTGGATATCACTTTCATAAGGTTCTGAATATTCAGTTCATTGTCGCGCGACAAGTCGGGACCCGTTTCTCCATAACTTATGGAGAAACGCGTTTCTCCCTAGATTTTGGCCACATAATTTGTCCATAACATATTGACACCAGTGAAGACCATCTTTAGTACACCCAAATTCCTCAAAATATCGATTTCTCAATTTCATATTTTTGCTGGATGATCGATTTACCTTAGACTTTGCAACATTCCTAGGTAGACAAAATATATCATAAACATCTGATGTTGTAATAACATATTTCTCTGATGAATTAATTTGTTGTATCCTTGTTATTGGTTCAAATGACGAAATTGATGAAGAACAATGACGGAAAATCGAATTGAAGGGCACAAATGACGAAATCAAAAATCAAATACGCCGCGAGAAATTGAACCGGACCGGAAAAGCGTATGAACCGTCCGTTAAATTGAACCGCGGGTGAAAAACACGTTTTTTGTTAAGCTTAACAAAAAATGCTTTTTTTACAAATTTTTTGCATATATATAATAATAATAATAATAAAAATAATAAAAAAATAAAAAATAATAATAATAATAATAATAATAATAATAATAATAATAATAATAATAATAATAATAATAATAATAATAATAATAATAATAATAATATACTCCCTCCGTCCCATTAGAAATCATTCAGTTACTGTTCACGCGTAAATTAAGGAAAAAAATAATAATATAAATATTGTGAGTATAAAAGTAAAATAGGAGAGAGAATGAGTGGAGTGAATAATAAATTATAATGATGTTGTGAGTATTAAAATAATATATGAGAAAGAATGAGTGAAGGGAATAATGATAAAAACTTATCTTTTTAGAAAGTGTATGAATTGTAGTGAAACGTCCAAAAAGAAAAGTGTGTGATTTGTAATGAAATGGAAGGAGTATATATTCACATAACTAAAGGTAATCAATTTCTCATTTTCCTGAAAGTAGCTGGTGTAATAGTCCAACATACTCCTATTCACTTAACTAAAGGTAATCAACTGCTCAACCTTAGTTGAAATCTTGGGTTGAATTAGACACGTTTTGAATTTTTAGTGGAATCCGTTTTTAGGTGTTTGGCACCTCATCCGTCTAGAACTTAATCTCTATATATATATATCCTTCTTCTCCTCCTCCATGTGAAAAGTCCAGAGAGAAAAAAAAGAAAGAAATACTTCCTCCGTCCCAAAGTATTTTCCAAAAATTCTAGAATATCAACCGTGAGTCCGTTTTACGATCCGACTGCGGCGGAGCGATCAGGAAGTCGAGGAGAACATTTAGAGCCGATCGGATCGTCTTTTCGTTTCAGCATATTTTTAGGTGAGTTATTATGATTTCTTTTGATAACTGTCCATTTAATATTTAATGTTGATATTCTGATGATATAAATGATCTGTGGTATTTTTGGCAATTTATTGGGTCTTGGAAGTGAATAAATCTTGTGGTTGAAATGGGTAGTTTAAAGGATTGCATAAAAATTGATATTATGGTGCAATAAATGATCATTTTTATTTTAGTAATTTATTTGGGTTTTTGAATGGAAGAAATATAGGTCGGACATAAATGATTATTTGGGTTGTGTGAATGAAAGGAAATAAAATGGACTGGTGGGCCGAGTAGGATAAGGTTGTCTTGAAAATGATAAAATGTTATGTATATATGGCTTTGTTAGGATATAAATATGATTGTTGAAATTTTAGTTAATTTTTATGACCTTGGAAATAACAAGGGAGTTTGGGTTTGGAATGAATATGGTAGTGATGGATCATGTTACTCGACTTGAAAATGAAAAGAATTTAGGTTATATTCATGGTTGTTATAATGATGAGTCAATTAAAATAGCTTTGGAAATAAATAAGAAAGATGGTACATAAAACTTGATATTATGGGTTATAGATGAGTTCGCGAGAGGTTGGAACATTTATTTGGGGTGAGTGAAATAGAAAGAAAAGTAGTTGGTATGAAATGGAATACTTTGAAGTCATGGCATTAGGAATTGGGTTGAAAATGAGGGAATTAATTTATTCATGATATGTGAGGTATTAGGTGGTAATATAGTTGTTAGGGATACATGTTATATGGCTTGGGAAAATGATTAGAAAAGGGTTGAAGTTGATGAGTATAAAAAGGGCAATGGATTAGTTGATTGGGCTTGTAGTAAATGGGAAAGAGATGTTCTATAGCATGAATTGAGTGTTGTTACGTGTTAAAATTGATATATAAGCTAGTTTGGTCTGTTGGAACTGGTCTTGGCCTTGGGGAAAATAGAGGAAAGTGAAAATAGGAATTGGTGAAACAACTGCTGATGCTTTGAAATCTGGTATCTGATTTTGGCCTTAGCACGAGTCGTGCCAAGGAGCACAAGTCGTGCCCTTCTTGCCACTCGTGACAACGAGTCGTGAACAATGGTCCAAGTCGTTCTGAGTAACATGGGGGGAAAAGGCACGAGTCGTGCCATATGACACGAGTCGTGCCCTGCATCAGAAATTCTGAATTAACTTTTAAATCTTAGAAACCTATTCACTTAGAACAAGATTGAACCCTCTGCAGTGTAGGATGAATTAGAACACTTTAGCTACATAATGAGGTCTCGTAGTTAAAATGAAATTGGGAAAGTAGTCTAAATATAGCGTTGAACTGGGTTGAAAGTCATTGTGGTTGAGAGCCAAAGTTTATAGAAACTTGGTATTTGATTATGGAGTTTGAAAAGGAAGTCGTGAAATGTGATATTGTGAACGCGTAGAGTACTTGTATGTTATTATACCCTACGTGATTACTTTGGAAATGGTTATATGTTAAAATGGTGCGTGAAATAATTGTTGCACGACATCATTGGCTGGATCATGAGCATACATAATAGTTGTTAATTATGGTAACTCAATGGTATATATATATGTGACACTATTTGAAGATAAACATGAGTAATTGTACCATGTTTTATACTGTTCAATATGAGTAATTGTACCATGTTCTATACTGTTCAACATGAGTAATGATGCCATGTTACATACTGCTATCTTATTGTGTGGAAGTGATCCAAGTAAATGTATGTGCTTGAATATATATATAAATGTATTCCCTAGAGGATGTATATAAATGTATTCCCAAGAGGATGTATCTACATGTATTCCCAAGAGGATGTATATACATGTATTTCCTAGAGGATGTATATAAATGTGTTCCCAAGAGGATGTATCTATCTACATGTATTCCCAAGAGGATGTATATACATGTATTCCCTAGAGGATGTATATAAATGTGTTCCCAAGAGGATGTATCTACATGTATTCCCAAGAGGATGCATATACATGTATTCCCTAGGGGATGTGTTCCCAAGAGGATGTTTTCCCAAGAGGATGTGTTCCTAAGAGGATGTAATATGTTTATGGTATTCAAATTATGACGTGAAACAACTTGCTTACGTGTTGCATTTTATTTGGCATATTGCTGCATACATAATAACTTACTGAGATTCTTTCTCATCCCTTCTCCCTTTAATTTTTTAGTTTCGGTGAGACAGGGTAGACCCGGACCGGTGAGGCCGGAAAGGAGTTGGACCGTCTTCTGGGTTGTCAGGGTATGTGTACTGTTAGGGAGTTGGGAATAAGTGTGGTTATTATTAAAGTGAGAAAAGAGATATGTATAATATTTTATAAATACTTTCCATGTAATGTTGTAAATTAAAACAGGTTATAGTTTGGTTTCAAAAATTTATTTAACTCTTAAATTATTTAAAGGAAAAGTTTTTAATTTTAGAAGGGGATTTGGGGACCCTCCAGCTGGGACACGAGTTTATAGGTCCCGGGTTAGGAGAGGTCCTCACATTACCGGCGATGGCGAGGTCGGCGGCGACGGCTTGGCGTTGGCGTTAGGTTCGCGAACACACTGAGGAAGGAACGAAGTAATAAAAATGAAGCGTAATTAAAAATGGGGAGTATTCGTGCGTATATATATGGCTTTGTTACCGACGGACGGAGTCTGACGGTAATACCAACGGACCATGTCCGCTGGAAATACCGACGGAAATACCGACGGATTACACCAATTACCGACGGACAAAACGAAATTTTAAAAAAATAAATTCCCGGTAAATTAAAATAAATTTCCGTCGTTAAATGAGAATTTTCCGTCGGTATTACCGACGGACTTAGTCCGTCGGTAAATGTCCGTCGGTAATGACCCTGTTTCTAGTAGTGAACCCAAGTTAGCAGACATTTGTAATTACTATATTTGGGGCCATTGCACCCTTGCTGTACAGAGTAAAATGTAAATAACATTCTCATAAAAGACCTTAAGTTAAAAGTGAAACGTGTTGAAAAAATAGTGTGTTTTGAAGGAAATTAATGGATTAATTTCTAAAGGGTAATTTTGTCAAATTACTTAATTGGTTATGTGTTTGTGAAATAAAATATTTATTTGTCCAAAATGGTTTTTGGATAAATTAAATATGAATGTTCGAAGTATATGGCCCACATTTTGCTAAATAAGTTTGATTTTGTAAATCAAAAATGGTTTTGACTTTGACTGATATGCTCGGCCGAGCAGAGTGTTGACTCGCCCGAGCATAGCATGGCAGAATGAAAAAGTTTCTGGACAGTCATGCTCGGTCGAGGCTTATGCCTTGCTCGGCCGAGCAGAGTCATGCTCGGCCGAGGCTTATGCCTTGCTCGGCCGAGCAGATCCTAGCAAAAGTTTCTGGACAGCCTTGCTCGATCGACCAAGGTATTTGACTCGGCCGAGCAGCTCCTGAGCAGATTTGTAACAGCCAAATATTAAATGTGGAAAACTGAAACGGGAATCATTATGGCTAATATTTTCGGATTAATGGTATTTAATTTCGTAATAAAATTGTTTATTACATAATTAAAACCATTTGATTTTCAGTTTTTAATCTTGGTTGATTGTATATGTTTAAATAGTTGTTTGCCAACAACATTTTAGAAAGAACTACAAGGAAGAACAAACGCCCAGAGAAGAAAACACTTGCTCCTGCAATCCTCTTCCATTTTCTCTTGTTGCATTTTGTTGCTTCTTCCTTTGGCTTCCTAGTTTGCATTATAGAAGAAGAGGTGATCTAGTCCAAGCACGATTCAACTCGCCGGGAACTTTAGGTGCAAAGTGCCCCCGGTCCGCACGTTCTATCATGGGAGACAAGCGACCCAAGCAAACTCAAGCACACTCGATGAGGGGTCGAATATGTCTTAAGGAGACAGTAGTTTCATTGGGCTCGTACATCAAATTCAACAACTTATCCTTTGTATTTTCAGTTTTAGTTTAGTTTATTGTAAATAACATTCTCATAAAAGACCTTAAGTTAAAAGTGAAACGTGTTGAAAAAATAGTGTGTTTTGAAGGAAATTAATGGATTAATTTCTAAAAGGTAATTTTGTCAAATTACTTAATTGGTTATGTGTTTGTGAAATAAAATATTTATTTGTCCAAAATGGTTTTTGGATAAATTAAATATGAATGTTCGAAGTATATGGCCCACATTTTGCTAAATAAGTTTGATTTTGTAAATCAAAAATGGTTTTGACTTTGACTGATATGCTCGGCCGAGCAGAGTGTTGACTCGCCCGAGCATAGCATGGCAGAATGAAAAAGTTTCTGGACAGTCATGCTCGGTCGAGGCTTATGCCTTGCTCGGCCGAGCAGAGTCATGCTCGGCCGAGGCTTATGCCTTGCTCGGCCGAGCAGATCCTAGCAAAAGTTTTTGGACAGCCTTGCTCGATCGACCAAGGTATTTGACTCGGCCGAGCAGCTCCTGAGCAGATTTGTAACAGCCAAATATTAAATGTGGAAAACTGAAACGGGAATCATTATGGCTAATATTTTCGGATTAATGGTATTTAATTTCGTAATAAAATTGTTATTACATAATTAAAACCATTTGATTTTCAGTTTTTAATCTTGGTTGATTGTATATGTTTAAATAGTTGTTTGCCAACAACATTTTAGAAAGAACTACAAGGAAGAACAAACGCCCAGAGAAGAAAACACTTGCTCCTGCAATCCTCTTCCATTTTCTCTTGTTGCATTTTGTTGCTTCTTCCTTTGGCTTCCTAGTTTGCATTATAGAAGAAGAGGTGATCTAGTCCAAGCACGATTCAACTCGCCGGGAACTTTAGGTGCAAAGTGCCCCCGGTCCGCACGTTCTATCCTGGGAGACAAGCGACCCAAGCAAACTCAAGCACACTCGGTGAGGGGTCGAATATGTCTTAAGGAGACAGTAGTTTCATTGGGCTCGTGCATCAAATTCAACAACTTATCCTTTGTATTTTCAGTTTAGTTTATAGTTTATTGTATTATATATATATATATATATATATATATATATATATATATATATATATATATATATATATATATATATAACCCAAGTTAGCAGACACTTGTAATTACTTTATTTGGGGCCATTGCACCCTGGCTGTACGGAGTAAAATGTAAATAACATTCTCATAAAAGACCTTAAGTTCAATGTGAAACGTTGAGTTTAAAATAAATGGACAAGATAGAGTGAGCACACTATTATCATTAATGTACATGCATAGTTTCACGGAGCAGTGAAGGCATAGAAAAAGTATGTATTCAAATTCAATAGCCAAAGTCAACTCAAATGGAGGGAGGGAAGAATTTGGGGCTTGTGCGGTTCAACCGCACGCACGTGAGTTGTGACGAATTGTAGGGTGGGGATGTAACGATAAGCGATTATTAGAAAATGATGAATCGAGCGAATAGACCAAAATGCCAATAATGAAATGCAAAAATGAGAACCATCGAAATACAAATATACGGACAAGCTCGCGGGTCCACCAAAATGCTGTGCGGTTGAACCGCACATGCTTAGGATCCGGGGGGGAGACAATGGGACAGATTACCGAGTCATGTTTATACTGTACAAACCCAGCTTAGCTCGCTTGAATGGTTAATGGATGCACGGCCGGGTGGGGCGGCTTTACATCTGAAATACAATTGTACCTTCATTGTTTGGGTCCATTCCTAAAATAGATATAGAAACAGTAAACGCCAATTATTGTGGTCAATTTTTTTTCATATCCAATCTAACTCTTTAATCTAGTTAGGCCATCCATTTCAACGAAAGGATTTTACAATCCGGATTGGTCAGATTTGGTCAAAAGTTTAGTAAATCAGAATCAGATCAATATTTCGATTTTGTAAAAATTTAGAAACAGAACCAGACTATTACATTATAGAACCAGTCTCATTGGTCCGATTTTAATGGTCCAATTCCGTCGATTTTATAAATTACAATATACTATATTTTTTATTATAACAAATATTCAATTGAATATTATCACTAGTTAAATAAAAAAAAATTGTCACAAATATTTAATTTCAAACCACAAAATAGACACCATTAAAATTAATTGTTCATCTTCAAACTTAATCATAACATAGAAAAAAATTAAGAGTCAAGGACTCTTAAACCCATAGTCCAGATTAATAAGTCATTTTAACCCATTTGAGATGAAAATCCCACTAAACCCCAACCTTAATAGACACAAACCGCTGTTAGTTTTGAGCATAGAAGAAACGCACACACACCAGATTTGTCGACTCCATCTCTCGCCGGCTCCATCTCTCGCCGGCTCACTAGATCAGCTCAGTCGGAGCAGCTCAGTCGACTCCATCACTCGCCGGCTCACCAGATCTACTCCGTCTCCGACTTCCACACCCTCCGGCGCCGACCCCTCCTCCTTCAGATCCAGATCTGCTGCCTTGTTGCTTCTTTAATTCGAATAGTCATCTGAAGCTCTACACCTCTCTCTCAAATCAAATCAGATGTTCTCTAACCAAGTTAATTAATTTCAATATATATATATAGGACTAGGAGGTTATATAATTAAGCTAAGCGATGATTATTGAAAAAGCATGGACATGGCCGATGATATTATTATTATTATTGATGAGGTTGAATGATAATGGATTTGAGTATATGGAGTCGAATGACGTGTCCATATACTCAGTGTTGTTTCAGTTTTTGTTGAATAAACACATAATTTTTTTGATTCTTTCATACATCAGTGTTGTTTCAAAAAGCATAACATGTCCTACTCTTGATTTTTTTCGAGTTGCTATAGGACCATTCATAGTAGGACCATTCATAGTGTTGTCATGTCCTATACCAGTTGCTATAGGACCATTCAATGTCTTATAGCATAGGTATATAATTTTTTGAGGTCCTATATCACTTGATATATGACCATTCAAAGGTCTTATAGCTTCGTATATGATGTTGTTAAGTCATATACCAGTTGCTATAGGACCATTCAAAGGTTTTAATGCGTTGGTATAAGATTGTGTGAGGTCCTATACTACTTGCTATAGGACCATCCAATGGGCTTATAGCTTTGTATATGATGTTGCAAGGTCCTATACCATTTGCTATAGGACCATTCAAAGGTCTTATAGCTGTGTATATTATGTTCCCATGTCCTATACCATTTGCTATTGATGGATTGGTTTTACCCATCCAAAAGATATGTTCCTAAACCTATTTTCTGTTCGAATCCTTGGGAATTTAATGTGTTTTTGAGTGTTTTGATAGTCCACGAAGGCCAGGTCAAAGCTGAGTCAAAATGGGGCAATTCTGCTGTTGGAACGAGTGGAGCACGAATGAAGAAGCACGGAGCACGACTTGGGAACGAATGGAGTCAAGCCAAATTCCAACTAGCTACTCAGCACGAATGGGCACCTAGGGCACGACTCGTTCTCACGAGTGGAGGTCATGGCTAGTTCCAGCATTATTATTCAGCACGAATGGAGGGGTCTGGCACGAGTCGTTCTCACGACTTGGATTGAAGGGCACGACTCGTGCTAATTAGCACGACTCGTGCCAGTACGCGTTTTGTGACGTCATCTCGGATTTTGAAGCAGATTTTCATGGATTTGGTTAATTTGTTTTCCTAATTAGATTAGGACTGCATTAGGAGTATATATACTCCCATTATTATTAGTATAGAGGACTTTTTGTCATATATTCTTGCCTAGGGTTTGAAGATTGGAGAGTTTTATTTTCAAGGTTTTTGCAAGTATTTCAGGTTTGATGTATTGTTGTTACTCATATTTTGTGATGTCAATCCGAAATATGAGTGGCTAATTTCTTTGTAGTTCACGGATTGGTGTAGCCCGTATTTGATCTTTATGCTATATATTTAAATTTCATTTAATTGCGGAGTTAGTTCATCCTAGTATTCTTAATTTTTATATTTGGTACAAGTCCTGCACTTGCGTAGGGAATTGTGCATGAACACTATTAGGATGATTAGACTCGATTGACGATCTTGCGTGAATCGATTGAGTCTAGGTTTCATTAATTCTTGTGTGCTTAATGAACTGAGTTGTTGTCAATTTGATCTTGCGTGATAATTGATAACTACTCAATAAAAGAATTGCAATCCGGCAATCGAACCGTCCCAATTCTTACAAAAGCGAAGAAGCCCTAAATCCCAATTAATATTTTATCACTCAAAAGCATAAAGGGATAATATGTGGTGAACCTAATCCGTGGGCTAGTTGTTAAATCCTTGAATTTCGTTTGCGAGCTTGCTTATTTGTTACTTTAGTTGTTTAATTGTCTTGTTTTTCTTTCATCATTAGTTTTAATAAATCAACTCAAAAACCCCACTTTGTTACTTTTTGCATTAATTAAATCTACTTGTTAAAACCAACGAGTCTCTGTGGTTCGACCCCTGCTCGTGCATATTGCTACACCGGTAGTGAGTACACTTGCTCGGTTTTTATTACTAGAGGAATTTTCTCCATCAGCTATAGGACCATTCAAAGGTCTTATAGCTTTGTATATGATGTTGTTAAGTCCTATACAAGTTGCTATAATTCCATTCAAAGGTCTTAATGCATTGGTATAAGATTGTGTGAGGTCCTATATCACTTGACTTGATATAGGACCATTCAAAGGTATTTTAGCTTTGTATATGATGTTGTTAAGTCCTATACCAGTTGCTATAGGACCATTCAAAGGTCTTAATGCATTGGTATAAGATTGTGTGAGTTCCTATACTACTTGCTATAGGACCATCCAATTTGTGGTTTTTTTTTTTACTCTTAATATAGGACCTGGAAACATAATATACAAAGCTATAAGACCTTTGAATGGTCCTATAGAAATTGGTATAGGACCTTGCAACTTCATATACACAGCTATAAGACCATTGAATGGTCCTATACCAAGTAGTATAGGAACTCACACAATCGTATACCTATGCTATAAGACCTTTGAATGGTCCTATAGCAATTGATATAGGACTTAACAACATCATATACACAAAGAGTTTGAGCATCAGGGATACTATGTACTACTTATTACGTCCAAAATAAATACAAAAGGGCCTGATCATAAATAGTAAATTTATCTGTTTTTCATTTTCATTGTACATTCTTTACATCTTAAACAGAGTGTTATAAAGTGTACAAAACGACATTAATAATTGTTTGACGTCACTACAAAAAATAACCCCTTTTATGACGGTCGACGGACCGTAGCAAAAAATTCAAAAACCGACACAAAAGATATTTGTGACGGTTTTGTGACGGTTTATTGTCCGACTTAATTGCGCGGGTCACAAATACTTTGTGTCGGGTGGTAAACCGTCATAATTGTTTTTTGTGACGGTCTTTGTTACGGTTCGAAACAATGCAAAAGAAACTGTGTCATATGTTTAAAAGTTATGTTACGCTTTTTTGCGACGGTTATAACCGTCACAATTGATATATTTATTACGATTATTTACACGTCACCTCAGATAATTGTGTGCGACATATTAGTTTGTGACCGTATTCGAACCGTAACATATATTTTTATGTGTCAGTTTGTATATATATATATATATATATATATATATATATATATATATATATATATATATATATATATATATATATATATATATAATAGTTTCTAAAATGGTGGTATATTTTTACTAAATCACAATTTTTAGAAAATATATATATGAAAAAGAGAACTTTTCCATTCCAAAATCAATAATACCACAATAATCCCAAAGTGCTTAATATCCAAAAAAAATAATCCCATAGTACTAAACATGTGTTAAATATATAACATTGTCCAAAAGCCATTATAGTCATGTCAAAAGATAAACTCTAAAGTCACTAGCGGTGGAATGTTGAAGATGTATCCTTTGCCAACAAGTAGAATCTTTCTGCCACGAATACTCCTATAAATAAAATATACAGTATAACACAAATATTCAATATATATATATCTGCATGCATATGTAAAAGTAAAATTATGCTAAGGAAATTAAAAGCAATAAAAAAAATATTTACTACCTCCGTTCGAAATAAATGTCACATTCCTTATTTTAAAACGTGTCATTCATATGGGGAAGACTAAAAATAAAGGAAAAGTGTGACATTTATTATGGGACGAATGGAGTATTAGTTGATTCATATATATGATACAATAAAAAATAATAAACTAACTACACTTACCTGAAAACACAAAACACACTAAAGCACTAGCTAGACATTCCATCAAGCCCATCTTCCGTACCACCAGATGTTGAAGGATTCACCTATGTATATGAATCAAAAACTATGAAATTACAGGAAATGCCCATAGAAAATGAGAGATGTCATAAAGATGCTCATAACATCACTTGTGAGTAAATGAAACAAGGTATATAAAACCAAACAATTTATGAAAAATTAAAGCTATTTATATAATAAAATTACCAACCTGACTAACTCTAGATGGAATATGAGGAGAATCATGCCGAAGAGTGTGATTACTTGCATACGCAGCACGCAAAGCATCAAGCTCAGCCCGCAAAGCATCATACTTGGCCTGCATAGTTTTCTTCCATATTTTTGAATTTTTTTATAACTGTAGTACAACTTATAAGAAATATAAAAGCGTAAAGTACATAATTATTAGTTCAAACTTTCAAGTGGATTCTTTACATGTAATGAAGGTGTACTGTTCAAGGACAAATTGGGTTGTACTTGTTAGTTTAAAAATGTTGATTAATTACTAGTTAATGGGGTTTAAAGGCCAAATGCTTAGAGCCTTAGACTAAAACACTTTCCCTTTCAGGAGCATTATGCAGTGCAACTATATCATGTTCCAGCAATGCTTCATTACTATAAAGGTTGGTGGTTGGGGGAGAAGGGCAAAAGCTATTTCAATTGCCGAACTGAGCTAAGCTAGACAACGACACAGCAAAAGGTACATTTATGAATTATCCGAAAATATTAAAGTAGATGTTAATTGTGGATAAAGGTTCTTGGTAAAAATATGTTAGTCATACAGGCAATAAAATGTCAGTCTTTACAGGGGTTTAATTATAGAAATGAAGTAAGTTGATGCATCAGCATACAGACACATGCATATAATAGTAATAAGCATTCCGATGACCCTAGAATGTCTCCCTGGAGATGATATCAGTTAGTGAAGAGCTTGCCATCTCTTGACAATGCTAGAAACTGTATTATCCTGAAATCAAGCGAAAGGGATGTGGTCAAATCACCAGCGTCCACAACTCTTTTTAGCTTGAACTGAGGTCCTATGAAACCTACAATCTAGAGTTTATAGAAACTAGACTTGGATATGGTTACCTCGCCAAAGCGTAAACTAGTAAGCTGTATTTTAGATCATATCTTCCAAAAGTGGACTTCTCTCTTTGTCTTCTTTGCACAATCTGATATCAGGTAGGTTGAGTAAAGAGTATTCCACATCCATACCCCTGTTGAAATTCTTTGAAAAAACTCAAATATACGGAATTTGCAATGGCTCCTTGCATGATCTTTTATATGTTATTATTCTTTTCCACATCGACGACATGTCATCTTTCTCTTTGTATTCCTGTGTATATTGACAACCATGAAATGATCTGAATGAACTTCAAACACATCTTTGTCGCAACTAAATTTAACAATGGATTAATAGGGAATCAAATTGATTGAACTTTGCAACAACAGACAATCTTTCATAGTTCAACATCACCATCATTGGACTCCAACCCATTGACAGTTAAAAAGGAAATATTCTGCAAAAAAAAAAAACAAACAATAATTAAGGCATGGTATAAGACTACTTAGGTCTTTTACCTTATGGTATAAGATCAAATAGTTTCAAATTGAACAATTGTTACTGGATTAAGGCACATTTAAATCAAAAAGCAAAATAGAGCAGATTCTATAGCAAAGGTTATAGGACCTAGAACAGGTCCTCTGTCACATTAATAATAAAAAATAAATGAAGAAATTTGCCTCAAAATCATATGCACACTACAACAAATCCTATAGCAAGGGGTATAGGACCTATTACAAGTCATATACCACATCATCAAACAATCAAACTGAATCAAATCATCTCCAAATCAAATGCACACTATAACATGTCCTATAGCAAAGGTTATAGGACCTGGAACAGATCCTCTGCCACATAAATAATCGCAAACAAAATGAAGCATGTTAACTCAGAATCATATAAACACTAGAACAGGTCCTATAGCAATTGTTATAATTATAAGACCTGTTACAGATCATATAACACATCAACAAACAAATAACCAAATAACCAAATTAGCTAACCACAATTGCAAAGATCTTCAAAAGTGAAAGTAAACAAATAACCAAAGTAGCTAACCAACAGACTAAAGCATTTCATCAAACACATCAGCTACTAGACAAATTCAAGGACATAGGTGCGCCAATGAACTGTGGCTCAACAAATTTCAAATACAACCCATCACTCTAATCAATCATTTTGTTTAATTAACTAAGTTTGAGGAGAAATTTTCCAATTAAAGAAATCCAAAAGCAAGACGGGTGTCCTTACTTGCAAATCGAAGGGCGTTGAGAAAGAGTGAGGGAGGTTGAAGGGCAAATCTTTGCGTGATTGACCTTTGTGACGGCGCCGGCGGCCACATGGGAATTTGTTACTTGCTCCGACGGCGAAATCCCTAGACCTCTTAGGCGCCGGCGAAGAGTCATCGGAATCGGAGTCCAACTCAATTACGGAAACGGAACTCGAATCGTCACGAACCCTAGTCTTCCCCTGATGCTTGTCAACAACTTTTTGCTTCACCTTGAAATTATCCATGGCCGGAGAGGGTTTTCAATCTTGCATCCGGCGATTCTGGTGATAGATTTGAGCTGATTTCTAAGGGAAGAAGAGAGGGGTGTGAATGGGACGAGGGGTCACGAAAATGAGATTGATGGAAGTTAACGGTGTTAACTTCATTTTGGCCGTTCCCTGGAATAATGGGGTTTAAAGGGATTTTAATTTGGAATAACAAAGGAGTTAGTCTTTTTTAATTTGGGGTGGGTTTTAATGGGATATGATCTGGGCTTTGTGGTTAAAAAGGAATTTTTCCAAAAATTAAAACTAAAAGCTCCAGATTACACAATCAAGTCGACTGTGCCACCTTCAAGTTTCAACTTTACAACACAAATGTTTGCTGCATAAACACAAAACAAACAAACAAACAAAAAGAAATATAAATCAATGTAGAAACAAAAAAATAGAGGTTGAATGTTCTGCAAATTTGAACACAAAAAACTAAGAGACGTAGATTCTCTTGCGCTGCAACTGCGTCGTCGATGAAAGATAGATGGTGGTGTCGTGGTGGGACTCGTACGCCGAACTTAGGGTGCTATGAAGTCTTCAAGAATCAAATTGATTTATAGTAGAAAGAAGATGAAAGGAGAAGAGCGTTGAGAACATGAGAGAGAGGACGGGGTGAAATGGCGAAATGAAAGAAATATTGTGATAGAGTTTACTGGAGTGAAGCGATACTAAGCAGGTAAGAAAATTATTTATTTTTTAAGAAGGGAGTTTTAAGGGATTCAAATTATAATATATATATATATATATATATATATATATATATAGGTAATCGGTCCGATTTCGTTACAGTACCGTGTATATTTTTTTTTCGAAATCGACCAAACCAAATAATCGGTTGAATAAAAATTTAGAATCAGGACCAGACCAATACTATTAGTTTGGTTCGATTTTTATTGGTCTGATCCGGTTGTATCGGTCCGATCCGATTTGCGGATATTTTGAACGGCCCTAATTTCTAGGGGTTTGCTAACCCGCCCATCGGCCCACAAAGGCTGCAAGGCCCGTAAAAATCCAGCCCGCAAGGCCCGTGCCCACAATGTTTTCAATCCTGCTGGGCTTGACAGCTTGAAGTCCCGCGCGCTCGGGCTGAGATCGGGCCCTTATTGTTCTATAACCCGTTAGGGCCCGGCCCGGCCTGGCCTGTCACTTTCAAAACTACGTCGTTTTGTAATTTATATATATAATAACTAGATTGCTTGTGATGTTGGTTGCTACGTTTTCAAATCTCTGTAAAGTTTACGAACATATACCTAGATGCTGATTTTTTTAATACTGTATATATTTGATTGTGTACATATTTGATTTTTGATTTTGTTCATATTTATGTACATATTTGATTTTTGATTTTGTTCATATTTGTATTTGCTAGTAAACGAGGTGAAATATGCATATTAGGTTAATGTTTGCTGAAAATAGCAATTGTACCTTTCTTTCTTTCTACTTTGCTGAAGCAGAAGATAACCAACCAGTAGTAATAAACTTGGCTGCATATCCTATGTTTTAAGTTGAAGTATTATAAAGCACTGATTTTCATCATGCTGTCACAAGTTTCACTCATCCCTTCCTCTTCGGCTATTCACTACTTCTGTAAGTGTTTTTTCTGATTTGTAGTATATATGGGCTGAAAATAATTTAAAGCCCAAATTGTAATAGGTATAAAATTTTCAAAATACAACATCTAATTTGTAAGCCCGTCAAGCCCGAGCCCGCTCAATGCCCGTTTAAAGCCCGCAAAAGCCCGTTGATTTGAGCACGTGTGAAGCCCGCCTTGAAACTGAAGTCCGCAACTAAATGGTCCCATACCGGGCTTTGTCAAAGCCTGCGGGCTTTAGTCTCATGCGCACCCCTAGTAATTTCAATGTACAAAAAAAAAAAAAAACCTTTAGCCGGGTCTTAAAGCTAAAGCACCCTTCCTAAGGTGAACTCCAATGATGTATCAAAATCAAATTTTGATACCCATGCAATTGAGTTAGTATATTCAATGGTATTTGCATATGTATCAAAATTTGGTGTGGAGTTAGGAAAGGTACCAAATTTGATACCTTCCTTAACTCCACACCAAATTTTAATACCTATACATTTAACCATTATTAAAGATACTAACTACTTTGCATATGTACCAAAGTTTGTCTTTTTCAACTTCTTATTTTTTAAACCCACTTATGACTCTGGCACTATTTTATTTAATTTTCATTTTATTTTTAATTATTATAAATATTTTAAACGTGAAATAAATTTTACAATATGAAAATAAAAATTTGAGTAATTAATTTGATACTAGATATAGGAGATGCTAGTACTTTTACTTAGGTATATTTGATTGTGTACATATTTGATTTTTTATTTTGTTCATATTTATGTACATATTTGATTTTTGATTTTGTTCATATGTGTATTTGCTAGTAAACGAGGTGAAATATGCATATTAGGTTAATGTTTGCTGAAGATAGCAATTGTACCTTTCTTTCTTTCTACTTTGCTGAAGCAGAAGATAACCAACCAGTAGTAATAAACTTGGCTGCATATCCTATGTTTTAAGTTGAAGTATTGTAAAGCACTGATTTTCATCATGCTGTCACATGTTTCACTCATCCCTTCCTCTTCGGCTATTCACTACTTCTGTAAGTGTTTTTTTTTTATTTGTAGTATATATGGGCTGAAATTAATTTAAAGCCTAAATTGTAATAGGTATAAAATTTTCAAAATACAGCATCTAATTTGTAATCCCGTAAAGCCCGAGCCCGCTCAATGCCCGTTTAAAGCCCGCAAAAGCCCGTTAATTTGAGCACGTGTGAAGCCCGCCATGTTGGGCTCTTGAAACTGAAATCCGCAACTAAATGGTCCCAAACCGGGCTTTGTCAAAGCCTGCGGGCTTTAGTCCCATGCACACCCCAACTAATTTCAATGTCCAAAAAAAAAAAAAACCTTTAATCGGGTCTTAAAGCTAAAGCACCCTTCCTAAGGGCAACTCCAATGATGTATCAAAATCAAATTTTGATACCTATGCAAATGAGTTAGTATATTCAATGGTATTTGCATATGTATCAAAATTTGGTGTGGAGTTAGGAAAGGTACCAAATTTGATACCTTCCTTAACTCCACACCAAATGTTAATACCTATACATTTAACCATTAAAGATACTAACTACTTTGCATATGTACCAAAGTTTGTCTTTTTCAACTTCTTATTTTTTAAACCCACTTATGACTCTGGCACTATTTTATTTAATTTTCATTTTATTTTTAATTATTATAAATATTTTAAACGTGAAATAAATTTAACAATATGAAAATAAAAATTTGAGTAATTAATTTGATACTAGATATAGGAGATGCTAGTACTTTTACATAGGTATCAAAATTTGATTTTGATACCTATGCATTGTAATTTGATACCTTATAAATAGTTTATATCAATATCAAAATTTGATTTTGATAGCTATGTCTTAACTCCATACATTGGAGATGCCCTAAGCCCACGATGGATTTGAAACCGATGTTGCTGCTGATGACTATTGTACCGCAATGGGTCCAATTCAGTCTCAAGACTAATTATTTCGGAAGTACTTTTTATGTCCTATAATAAGGTTCTTAATTTGATATCACACGGATATTAAAAAAAAAGTAAATGTTGTTAGTATAAAAGTAAAATATAAAAGAAAAAGTGAGTATGAAGTTTTATTATGAGAAAGACAAGTGGGTTTTACTATCTATTTTAAATGATAAAACAACTAAAACTCTAACTCTGAAATATACCAAAAAGCAAAATAAGAACCTTATTCTATTTGAACGACTACGAAAGGAATATATCCCACATGAATCCAGTATATATCTCGGTCATTGATTTTCAATGATGAAAAATGTTTTTTTATTTCCACGACTGTGGCAGTACATCAACGCATTTTGGGGTCTTAGCCTGATGGTTAGAGTTTATGGCTTCCAACCTGGAGGTCATGGGTTCGATTCCCCCACCAGTGGTTAGAGGAAATGACATTGCCCTCCCTAGCATAGCTAGGAGCCTCTGTGAAGTGCATCAAGGGGGGAGCGGTGAAATGTGTTGATTCCCTTAAAAGAAGGAAAAAAAGAAAAAAATAATAAAAAAAAAATCAACGCATTTTGGGCTAATAAGAGTTCCAGTGGGAGTCTGGGAGATGACCTTAAAGTGCATTCAGTTCAACAGGATTATATTTATTTATTTATGTTTGTTTATGTAGCTATTGAATGCGTCCACTTCAAATTAATAACCAAAAGCATATTGACTTGGAGCCCTTCTCTTCATTATTTTTAAACATTTGTTTTTGACTTTGACTTGTTCCAGACACGTATCCATCCATTTCTTATGTTTTGGCCAACCTATAAATACATAACCTTAACGGTTTTATATCTCCTCATCCTTCACAACTTCATCAATATCTCACAGCAAACTTAACCAAATTCTAGCCTTCACATAAAACTTCACAAAATGTTTCAACTTTTCTTCTTCTTCATCTTCTTTACTGTATTCTCGTCTTCAGTTTTATCCCAACCATCCATTCAAAATATTCCCGTCCCATCAGTGGGTCCCCATAACACCGCCTTCGACTCCCTAGGCCGGGGCCCATACACCAGTGTCATGGACGGTCGAATTCTCATGTACCAAAGAAACCGATTCGTTGACTTTGCCTTCACCGCCCCCAATAGGTCAAGAACACTTTGTGATGGCATTACTGCCCTCAACATGTTGTCCACTTGCGGAAGGCCTCTAAGTTTGGCATTTTACCATCGCACCAGACAACTCTACATTGCTGATGCCACTTTAGGTTTATTTGTTGTTGGACGTAACGGAGGCCAAGCTACTCAACTTGCCTCAAGCGCAGATGGAATTCCATTTAGATTCACCGTTGGTCTAGATGTTGACCAGTCAAACGGAGACGTTTACTTCACCGACGCAAGTTCTTCCTCCGGAATTGAGTATGTACATTACCTCAGTCATATGCTTATATAACTTTAACATTATTTCTTTTCCCTCTTTTTTTTTTTTTTTCATTTCGTGCTTAGTATTTATTTCTTTCTTTCACTTCTACAGCGATGTTGGCACTATACTTTCCACTAGCGATTCCACAGGAAGGCTACTTAGATATGATCCGAGAACTAGAAGGGTTTCTGTTTTACTAAGTGGAATTTCAGGTGCAGCTGGAGTTGCTATTAGTAGAGATCGTTCCTACCTTCTTATAACAGAATTTGTTACTGCCAGAGTCCGAAAGTATTGGCTAAGAGGTCCAAATGCAAACACTGCAGAGGTTATACTACAAATAACTACTGGGATTGCGGACAATATAAGGAGGACGGAATCTGGAGACTTTTGGGTGGCGGTGACAAGCCTAACGGGTCAACTTCTTGGGGTTAGGATAAACGGGTCTGGAACTATTCTAGAAACGTTGACTTTTAGTCCACAGTTTGAGGCACCTTTTCTTGCAGAAGTTTATGAGTACAGGAACTCCATATATCTCGGCTCTCTCATGGGAGCTAATCTTGGAGTATACAGGAGATGATCTTCGTCTAATTCACACTCTGAAAACAAGAAACATGTAATGTATATTAAAATTTGTAGGAAAATAGAAACTATGTATGGGCACTTTTGGCTGTAAATGCAGTAAAAGAAGCCTACGCTGACAGATTTAATTTATTCATTCATTCATTCATTCATTTATCTGATTGTATTTCTCCTAAAATAAATAAATGGTAGGATTGTTGGGTTTTACAATAGCCTTGCATATGTTGCAGTTCTATATTTGTGTACTAATAGAATATTACTCCGTAATATTTTCATTCCATTCATCAATAATATACTCCCTCCGTCCCACGATAATCTATAAAATTTTCTTTTTGGGCGTCCCACAATAATCTATAACTTTCCTAAAATGGAAAGGAATCTTTACTATTCCCTCCACTCATTCTCTCTCCTACATTATTTTAATACTCACATCACCATTATAATTTACTATTCTCTCCACTCATTCTCTCTCCTATTTTATTTTCACACTCACAACACTTTCAATATAATACTTTCTCCTTAATTCCCGTGCATTGGCAAAAGTCTATATTTTTATGGGACGGAGGGAGTATATACAAGTCTCCTAGTCAATCATTATCCTATAATTTAGGGATACATTCCTAATCTACCAAGATTACTACCTATCATATACACTTATCTATAAACGATTACAAAGAAGATATATACAAATATTCTACATATTCTAACACTCCCCCTCAATCGAAACCGGGAGGAAGACGGACGTTGAGATTGGACCGGAATTCTTCAAATAAAACAAGCGGAAGTCCCTTAGTAAAAATATCAGCAATCTGAAACTCGAACTTCGCCCCGAGCCACCTTCTCACGGACAAAATGGATGTCCATCTCAATATGTTTAGTGCGTTGATGATGAACAGGATTACCCGAGAGGTAAATCGCAATAATATTATCACAAAATACTAAAGTTGCTTTCCGAATAGGAACATGAAGTTCCAACAGCAGATTACGTAGCCAACATGATTCGGATACGACATTGGCCACCCAACGATACTCCGCCTCAACACTAGAACGAGATAAAGTAGGTTGTCGCTTAGACGACCACGAAATCAAGTTATCACCGAGAAATACACAATATCCAGAAGTAGATCGCCGAGTATCAGGACATCCACCCCAATCCGCATCTGTATAAAATAATAGAGTGGACGTGGAAGACGGAGTAAGATGCAACCCAAGAGTAAGAGTACCCTGAAGATATCGGAGAATGCACTTCAGAGCATTCATATGAATAGTCATTGGAGCATGCATGAAGAGACAAATCTGATGGACGGCATAAGAAATATCTGGCCGAGTAAATGTCAAGTATTGTAACGCACCTGCCAGGCTGCGATACAAAAATGAATCGGCAAATGGTTCAGAGGAAGTGGCACTCATTTTTGACTTGGTATCAATCGGAGTAGCAGCCGGTTTGCAATTAGTCATGCCGGCCCGAGAAATAATGTCCTCAGCATATGTACGCTGAGACAAAAATAATCCTGAGGCAGAACGGACCACAGAAATACCCAAAAAAGAACTCAACGGCCCAAGATCTTTCATGGCAAACTCCGAACTGAGAAGGGACATAACAGACTTTCGGAGAGCATCAGACGAAGCAGTCAAAATAGTATCATCAACGTACAATAGAAGATAGGCCATATGACCATCACGATGATAAATAAACAGTGACTGATCTGATTTACTATGAGTAAATCCAATAGAATACACATAATCTGCAAACCGCTTATACCACGCCCGAGGAGCTTGTTTAAGTCCATACAGTGACTTCTTTAACAAGCAAACATGGTCCGGAAGAGACTGATCCCGATAGCCGAGAGGTTGATACATGTACACTGTTTCCCGTAACTCCCCGTGTAAAAAAGCATTCTTAACATCAAGTTGATGTAACGTCCAATTATTAGACAGTGCCAAGCTAAGTACCACCCGAATAGTCGCCGGTTTAACCACCGGACTGAATGTTTCACCACAATCCACTCCCACCCGCTGAGTTTTCCCATCACCTACAAGACGGGCTTTGTGCCTCTCAAAAGTACCATCAGAACGAAATTTATGAGAGAAAATCTACATAGACCGAACAACATTGACATTAGTAGGATGAGGCACTAACACCCACGTCTTATTTTCAATAAGAGCTTTAAATTCATCATCCATGGCAATTTTCCAATTTGGGTCACGTAATGCCGTTACCGGACTACGAGGAATGGGAGATTTGATATCAGAATGAAGAATATATTTAGGATTCGGTTTGTGGATACCAGACTGACTTCGAGTATGAGGACCAGGAGTAGGTGGAATTTGGACTGACTGAGGAGGTATAGGTGGCAGAGAAGATATATGTGGAGGAGAGTTTGGCCGAGTAGGCAAAGAAGAGGCTGGCCCAAGAGGGAGCGGACCAGCAGAGCTTGAGGATGGCGGCTGTAGTGTGCCAGAGTGGGACGAAGGCTGCCCAGATTGAGCCACAGGCGGACTGCCTTGAATAGAAGAAACAGGCTGGTCCGGAGCATTGGACTGGACACTCCAATGGTGAACAACAGCCAGAGAGACACCCGTATCCAAGAAATCATAATTGTGAGACACAGATTGAGTTAATGAAGAAAATGGAAAACGGGATTCATCGAAAATAACATGCCGACATAGAATTATTTTGTGAGAAACAATATCATAACATTTGTACCCCGATGATTCTTTAGATATCCTAAGAAGACACAAGGTGTAGACCGGGCATGAAGTTTATGTATTGTTGATGACGGATAAAGAGGATAACAAAGACAACCGAACACTCGAAGGTGATCAAACGAAGGATTCCTTTGATAAAGAATTTGCACCGGAGATTTATACTCTAAGTTTTTGACCGGGGGTATATTAAGAAGATAGGTTGTCATTTGTAAGGCGTGATGCCAAAAATGTGGAGGTAATGAAGCGTGTCACTACCAGAAAAAGGTGTTTTAGCGACGGAAAAAACAGCGACGGAATCATTCCGTCGCTATTTAGCGGCGGAAATTAAGATTTAGCGGCGGAATTATTTTGGCGTCAAATTTAGCGACGGAATTTAATTCCGACGCTAGATTCCGACGCTAAAACGAATATTCCTCGAATATGCGTTTAATTACCGCCACTATTTTGGCGCTGGATTTACCGACGGAATAAATCCGTCGGTGAAAATATATTATTTTTTTATTGATCAGCGGCGGAAATTTTCCGTCGGTGAAAATAATATATTTTTTATTTTATTTTTGAAATATTACACCGACGGAAAATTTCCGCCGCTGATAAATTAAAAAAAATTAATTTATCAGCGTCGGAAATATTCCGACGGAGAAAATAAAATATTTTTTATTTTTTTTTTGAAATATTACACCGACGAAAAATTTCCGCCGCTGAATAATTAATTTTTTTTAATTTATCAGCGTCGGAAATATTCCGACGGTGAAATTAATTTTTTTTTTAAATTAAACACCGACGGAATATTTCCGCCGCTGATAATTTAATTTTTTTTAATTTATCAGCGACGGAAATATTCCGTCGCTAATAATAAAATGTAATTTTTGATTATTTTAGAACTAAACAAACTAAAAAACATTAAAATATTTAACTACACCCTAACCCCTAACCCATAACCCCTAACCCCTAAACCCTAACCCCTAAACCCTAAACCATAAACCCTAACCCCTAAACCCTAACCCCTAACCCCTAAACCTTAAACCCTAACCCCTAACCCCTAACCCCTAACCCCTAAACCCTAACCCCTAACCCCTAAACCCTAACCCCTAAATCCTAAACCCTAATTTGTGGACATGTTTTGCCGGTGGATTTAGTAGAGTTACAAATCTGGGACTTTGATGTCATTCTTGGTATGGACTGGTTGAGTCATTACCATGCTTTGGTAGATTGTCGTAGAAAGAGGGTCACATTTGCTATGCCTGATATGCCTACTTTTGTTTTTGATGCGGACAAATCTATGTTTGGCATTCATGTTATTTCTGCTTTAAAGGCTAGAAAAATGCTTTCTAAAGGGTGTGCGGGGTATTTGGCTTATGTGGTAGATTCCAGTAAGAAAACCCCTGATTTAGCTCATGTCCCCGTTGTAAGTGAATTTGGTGATGTGTTTTCCACCGAGTACTCTATGCCTCCGGATCGTGAGGTAGAGTTTTGTATTGACTTAGTGCCCGGTACCTCACCTATCTCTAAAGCGCCCTATAGAATGGCTCCTGCTGAGTTGAAGGAGTTAAAGACTCAGTTGCAAGAGTTGTTAGACCGGGGATTTATCCGTCCAAGTTTGTCACCGTGGGGAGCACCTATTTTGTTTGTCCGCAAGAAGGATGGCACCTTGAGATTGTGTATAGATTACCGTTTGTTGAATCAAGCAACCATAAAGAACAAATATCCTCTCCCGCACATTGATGACTTGTTTGATCAACTCCAAGGTTCCGTTATCTACTTAAAGCTTGATTTGAGAAGCGGATACCATCAGTTGAAGATTAGACCCGATGACATTTCCAAGATAGCTTTCAGAACGAGATATGGTCACTATGAGTTCGTGGTTATGCCTTTTGGTTTGACTAACACTCCGACCATGTTTATGGATATGATGAACCGTATCTTCAAGTCGTACTTTGATAGCTTTGTCGTGGTTTTCATCGATGACATCCTTGTTTATTCCAAGTCCCGGGAAGAACATGAGAATCATTTGAGGATTGTGTTATCTCTTCTTCGTGAGAAGCAGTTGTTTGCCAAGTTTAGCAAGTGCGAGTTTTGGCTTGAGCAGATATCTTTCTTGGGGCACGTGGTTTCTAGTTCGGGGATATCCGTGGATCCTTCCAAAATTAAAGCCGTTGTCAATTGGAAACAACCTTCAACTGTGATAGAAGTTCGGAGTTTTCTTGGTTTGGCGGGGTATTACAGAAGGTTCATAGAGGGTTTTTCTCGTATTGCTACTCTGTTGACAAGACTAACTCGGAAGGATGTACCTTTTGTATGGGATTCCAAATGTGAAGCTAGTTTTGATGAGTTGAAGAAAAGATTGTCATCAGCTCCTGTTCTTACTCTTCCGGATGGTTGTGAGAATTTTGTCATCTTCAGTGATGCCTCGAAGGAAGGTTTGGGATGTGTTCTAATGCAAGGTGGGAAAGTGATTGCTTATGCCTCTCGGAAGTTGTCACCGGCTGAACAGAACTACCCTATCCATGACATGGAATTGGCTGCGATTGTGTTTGCGTTGCATAAGTGGAAACACTATCTTTATGAGGCGAGATTTGAGATCTTCACTGACCATAAGAGCTTGAAGTATTTGTTTACACAAAAGGAGTTGAATAACCGGAAAAGAAGGTGGTTAGAGTTATTGAAAGATTATGATTGTGTGATTTCGTATCATTCGGGGAAAGCAAATGTTGTTGCGGATGCGATTAGCCGAAAGGCTTACTTGTCAACTTTGAGTTCCCGAGAGTCAAGACATGAGTTAATTTTTGCGAATGTCCGAGCCGTTCCAACTTTGTATGGATATTTGATGGAAGCTCAAAAAATTGATCCGGAGTTGAAGAAAATTTTGGGGCAAGTTCAAGATGGTAAAGCCGGGGAATTTGCATTGAATAGAGATGGAATCCTAACTTTCCAAGGCCGGATTTGTGTTCCTTCATTACCGGAGATCAAGAAGCGGGTTCTAGAGGATGGTCATAAGTCTAAGTTTGCCATTCATTTGGGTAGTACGAAGATGTACCAAGACATAAAATGAGGATATTGGTGGAATGGGATGAAGAGAGAGAGATAGCGGATTTCGTGTCTAAACGTTTAACTTGTCAACAAGTCAAATCCGAGCATCAGAGACCGGCGGGACTACTTCAACCTTTAGACATTCTGGAGTTGAAATGGGAAGGGATTTCAATGGATTTTGTAACCGGTTTGCCTCTTACCGCGAAGAAGATGGATGCTATTTGGGTTATCGTGGATAGATTGACGAAGTCTGCTCATTTTCTTCCCGTGTCAACTAAGTTTTCGATGGAGAGGTTAGCTCAGTTGTATATGAAGGAGATTGTTAGACTTCATGGAGTTGCAGTTAGCATTGTTTCAGATAGAGATCCGAGATTTACTTCTAGATTTTGGAGAGCATTACATGAAGCTTTGGGATCTAAATTATGTTTTAGCACGGCGTTTCATCCTCAAACAGATAGGCGGACTACGCACTATTCAGATACTTGAGGATATGCTTCGAGCTTGTGTGATGGATTTTCAGTTGTCTTGGGAGGATCATCTACCATTGGTTGAGTTCGCCTACAACAACAGTTATCAATCTAGCATTGAGATGGCTCCTTATGAAGCGTTGTATGGTAGGAAGTGCAGATCTCCTATGTGTTGGGATGAGGTTGGTGAAGCAAAGCTTTGGGGTCCGGATTTGGTTAGAGATTCAACGGAGAAAATCAAGGTGATCCGAGAGGTGATCCGAGTTCGGTTGAAGACGGCTCAGAGTAGGCAGAAGAGCTACGCCGACAATAGAAGATGGGACTTATCTTTCCAAGTTGGTGACCTAGTGTTCTTGAAGATTTCTCCTCGGACTGGGACAAAAAGGTTTGGGAATAAAGGGAAACTAGCTCCAAGGTTCGTGGGGCCATTTGATATTATAGAAAAGATTGGGGAACTAGCTTACCGTTTAGCGTTGCCTCCATCCTTCTCCTTACTTCATATGACGTGTTCCATATTTCTATGTTGAGGAAATATTGCCACGATCCCTCCCACATTTTGAGTTCACCTCCCGAAGAGATTCAAACAGATATGTCCTATGTTGATGAACCGTTGAGAGTATTGGAGTTCCAAGTTAAAGAGTTGAGAACCAAAAGCATCCCGGTAGTAAAAATTCTATGGAGGAATCATACCGTTGAAGAGGCTACGTGGGAGCTAGAGTCGGAGATGAGAGAAATGTACCCTTCGTTGTTTGAGAGTGCAAGTAAGTTTACCTAAAATTCGGGGCGAATTTTATTTAAGGGAGAGTGAGTGTCACGACCCCAATATTAGGCACTATTTTAGCACACGTTGAGCACGTAGGGTTTGGGTGGTAATATATCATTTTATGCATTTTATGCTATTAGTTGGCTTTATGTGTTCATTTCTATGCTTTGATGATTTATATGAAGTTAGGTTGATCATTAACTACCTTATGTGAGTTTAGGGTGAAAATGAATTAATTTTAATGCAAAAGGGTCTAAATGGAATAAAATATAAAGTGTGTAGTGACTTTATAATATTTGAATTTTTAAAGTATTAAGTTATAAAGTTGTGAGGTGCTTTGTTGTAAAGTTGAATAGTTAAGGTTGTTAATTGTTAAGGTCAAGCCTTGGAGGAGCTTTAGTTGAATATCTCATCTTTATCCTTGTAATTAAACAAGAAGCTTCATTTTTTAATTCCTTCTTCATCAGTATCATCTCTTACTCTCTAAAAGCCATGGAATTCCTAAAACCCTAACTATGTTCTAAAAATTCTACACCCTCAATACTTCTTCATTTTCAAATCCGTTTGCATCTTCTTGTTCGTGGTGACGAGGGGATCGCGTAGAGCCGGTCAAATAATTATTCCATTTCGTACTATTTATGTAAGTTATTATGATTTTCTTTCAAAAGTGTTCATTATATGATTTTGTTGTTATGGATAGTGTAGAAATGGGTTTTGGTATTTTTAGAACATTTTTATTGAGTTGAAATTGTTTTGGGAAAAATTGAATGGAGTTGGTGATGGTGTAGTGATTGTAGTAGCCAATATATTGGTTAGAATTTATTTCATGGGTTAATGACTTGATAGAAATGGTTGCATGGAAAAATGGAATCAAGTTTTGGTAATAAAATGCTTTTGGGTAGTGTTGAAATGTATTGAAAGGGGTATGGAATGGTTTGGTCTTGGTTTTGGTCTTGTTTAGTACCTATTTTATGTCATTGAAAACAGAGGATGTTGGTTTGGGTCAATTGGGAGTTTGGTTGCTGAAGTTGTTGCTGAATTCTGGTTTCTGGACAGAGGGCATGACTCGTGCTCTGTGGCACGAGTGGTGCACGAGTCGTCCCTTGGTGATTTGCCTAAGTCGTGCCTATTTGAGGACGAGTGATTCTGGTGGGGTGTCAAAGGGGCACGAGTCGTGCCCTGGGGCACGAGTCGTGCCATGCCCTACAGCCTCTGAAGAATTTTCCAAGGCCTAGAAACTTATTCAACCTAGAACATAATTGAACCCTCTTTAACTAAGATTAAAGTAGAACACTTTAGCTACACAATGATGTCTTACTTGGTTAAAATGGAATTGTGGAAGGGGTTTAAATATTGTTCGGAAAATGCTTGGCAGTCTTGATTTGTAACTTAACCAAAGTGAATCCAACTTGGTAACTTGAACTTGTACCTTTATAGAGGTTATGTATTATTGCATATTGATCATGTAGGGCTTGTTGAATATACATTGTAGCCTTACTTGAGTCCATATCCATGGTTTATGATTCCATTAGAGTATGAAATGGATTGTTGCACTATTGCATTTGTTTAAACATGAGTATGAATGCCATGTTTACATTTTTTCATCCCTTTTGTGGATTCTTTTCAAGTAACTATTATGTGCTTGAACACGTGTTAAATCAGCTGCTGTTTGGGGGTATAAAGGAATACGATCACTTATGAGAAATTGTTCCATAAGGTGCTCGGATTACATTATACCTGTGACCTATCCCCCTCTGTGGCCATAGACTGGGGCTCAACTTCTATGAATATGTGCAGTAAGTTCATAAGAATGTTGATCTCTTATATCTTCCCTAGAAAATGGGTTTTATAAGACGTGAATATGCACCAGCAGTTCACAAATGAGTGGAGTTTTACTTCTGCCGTTGTACAACTTATGATTCAGACGGGAAAGGTAAACAAAGGTAACGGAAGGTGTTTACTGTTTTACCTATGCGTGAGATGTACCTTGTTATGTGTTGCATCTTACTTGGCATATTGTTGCATTCATAATAACTTATTGAGATTTATTCTCACCCTTCTCCCTTTAATTTTTTAGATCGGCCTGAGACAGGAGTACCCGGCTAGTGAGGACGGGGAGGAGTTTGTACGAGTATTTTGGGTTGTTGGTTATGTATGTACTAGATGGGATTTGTAGTTACATTTTGGTTTAACTCCTTGGTGGAGTTTGCATATATAAACACTTTGGTACAAACTTGACATTTGTGAACTTTTGTAATGTTGTAACTAAAGTTTGGTTTTTAAAGTGGTTTCATGTTTTGTTTCCTCCAAGTGGAGATGATTCAAGTTAGTACTTGAAAAGTATGTTTAAAGTTTGGTTTATTTTCAAGTTAAGTAAAAAGTTTTAAAATTTCCAGGTGGTCTGTCTTAGTTTGGGCCTCTCCAGCTCAGGACACGTGTTAGGTTCCGGGTCGGGGTGTCCACAAAGAGTGCTTCCACTTATGCAATGCAAAGACAATAGCAGCCAACTCCATATCGTGGGTAGGATAATTCTGCTCCGCTGGTGATAACTTCCTCGAAGCATACGCAATTACCTTCCCATTTTGCATAAGGACACAACCCAATCCTTCTTTAGAGGCGTCACTGAAAATAACAAAATTCTCGCAACCATCTGAAAGTGTAAGGATCAGAGCTGAAGTCAATCTCTTCTTCATATCAGTAAAGCCAGCTTCACACTTTGCATCCCATACAAATGGTACATCCTTCCGAGTCAATCTGGTCAACGAAGTTGCAATTCTCGAAAATCCTTCTATAAATCTTCGATAATACCCCGCTAAACCAAGGAAACTACGAACCTCAATCACTGTAGAAGGATGTTTCCAGTTGACTACGACCTCAAACTTTGTAGGATCCACAGCAATACCAGTACTGGATACCACATGACCCAAGAAAGAAATATGTTCAAGCCAAAACTCACATTTGCTGAACTTTGCAAATAACTGTTTCTCACAAAGCACAGATAAAGCAATTCTCAAGTGCTTCTCATGTTCTTCCTGGGATTTGGAATATAACAGAATATCATCAATAAAAACCACAACAAAACTGTCAAGATAGGGCTTGATATCATGTCCATAAATACTGCCGGTGCATTAGTTAACCCGAAAGGCATAACAATAAATTCATAATGCCCGTACCTTGTTATGAAGGCTGTTTTAGAAATATCATCTGGTCTGATTTTCAACTGATGGTATCCGCTACGCAAGTCAAGCTTGGAATAGATAACGAAACTTTAAAGTAGATCAAATATGTCATCAATATGAGGAAGAAGATATTTGTTTTTTATAGTAGCTTGATTCAAAAGTCTATAATCAATACATAGCCTCAATGTACCATCCTTCTTCCTAACAAACAAAACTGGTGCTCCCCAGGGTGTAACACTGGGACGAATGAAACCCCTGTCTAACAATTCCTGCAACTGAATTTTCAATTCTTTTAACCCAGCTGGAGCCATTCTGTAAGGTGCTTTAGAAATTGGTGAAGTACCTAGCAATAAATCAATACAGAACTCCACCTCTCTATCCAGAGGCATAGAATACTCAGTTGAGAATACATCAATAAACTCAATCACAACTGGGACATGAGATAGTTCAGGAGAATTCTTACTAGAGTCTAACACATATGCCAAGTACCCCTCACACCCTTTTGATAACAACTTTATAGCCTTTAATGCAGATATAACATGAATGCCAAATAAAGACTTATCAGCATCAAATATAAACACAGACACATCAGGCATAGAAAAGGTGACTCGCTTCTTGTGACAGTCCACCAAGGCATGACAATAACTCAACCAGTCCATGCCTAAAATGACATCAAAATCCCGGATTGGTAACTCTACCAAATCCACTGGCAATACATGCCCACATATGATCACCTCACAATCATGATAAATCAAAGAGGATTCCAGCCATTACACCAATCCCTGCATTAAACACTCGTCGTCAGATATCACACACTCCCCCTTAGACTGGGCATCTACCCTTGACTTCTAACCAATGCTCCGATACCAACCGTGGGGCCTTCCCAACTCTGGGACCTATAGACTCGTGTCCCAAGCTGGAGGGTCCCAAACTAACCCCATTTAAAAAAAAACTTTTCTTTAGATTAACTTGAAAAGTATAACCACCTTTAACAAAATCAAAATCAAAATGACCTCTCTACTTGGATGTGATATATAAACCTGCTTTAACAAGTTATAACCTGTTTAAGTTACAAACTCTACAATGTAAAGGCTTACACAAGCCAACTTTGAAACAAAACCAATCCCCTGATTAATTACAACACAACCATACTGAAAATGTTTTATAAAAGTTTTATATACAAAACTCCCCAAAAGAATAACAACCACCACCTACTCCCAACTCCTAAACCATACATACCCTGACAACCCAAAAAGATGATCCAAACTCCTTCCAGGCCTCACCGGTCTGGTCCTCCTGTCTCAGCGGGATCTAAAAACAATAAAGGGAGAAGGGGTGAGAATAAATCTCAATAAGCTATTATGGATGCAAGAATATGC
Source organism: Adenophora triphylla var. japonica (assembly GCA_022495995.1). Classification (NCBI taxonomy): domain Eukaryota; kingdom Viridiplantae; phylum Streptophyta; class Magnoliopsida; order Asterales; family Campanulaceae; genus Adenophora; species Adenophora triphylla. The sequence goes on from JAFEMH010005368.1 coordinate 65,549, forward strand.
CATATAATATGCAACACATAAACATGTTGCTCATAATCACATTGGTAAAGCGTTAAACACATTACGTTACCTTATTTTACCTTTCCCGTCTGACCAATAAGTCGTACAACACCGGGAGTAGCTACTCCCCCCAGTTGTGAACTGCCTTAAGCATATTCACGGGTAACCATAAGAAACTAGCTAGCTGTAAGGCTTGTGGCATGATACAGAAGCTATCAACCCCAGTCTATGGCTGCAGAAGGGGAAAGAATCAGGTATAATGTAATTCAATCACTTATATAACAAATCCATAATTGATTGTATCCCATTATACCCCTACATATCAGCTGATACAAACACAGTCAAGCACATAATAGATACTTGAAAATAAATCCACACTTTGGGATATCAATACATAACATGGTACTATTACTCATGTTAAATCATCACAATAGTGCAATATATATTTAAACACTACTGAATAACAACAATCCAACAACAGGGTATTAATACTCATGTTCAATGCATATCAAGTATAAGCCCTACATATCCAACCATGAATATGTAATCACATATGGGCACAATGCATATCAAGTAAGCCCTACATATCCATGTCGTAATATTAAACACCTTCTATAAAGGTTCCATATTCATTTACCAAGTTTTTATCAACTTTGGTTAAAGTTTCACAATTGACTTTCAACCATTTTCAGGACTATATTTAAAGACCTTCCCTTTATCTTTTTGGCCCATTTAAGACTCTATTGTAAAGTACTAATGTTGTACTAGAGTTATAGTTAAAGAGGAACTAAATCCATACTAGTTTGATTAGATTTAAATGGTCTAGAAATTGATACCCTGAAACTGCTTTAGGCACGACTCGTGCCCCATGGCACGACTCGTGCCCTTGGCCTTCATAAAAACCAGCACGAGTGGACTATTTTTCATGACTCGTTATCATGAGTGAAAGGCTTGGGAACGACTCGTGCTCCAGGGCACGAGTTGTGCCCTTGCCCAGAATTCACTGTTCATGCTGAAACATGAGCAGGAAGGCAAAACAACCCCAAGTCTTGATCATACCACTATGTCCCAACCTTACCAACCTATCCCAAACTCAATATAACACTTTCCCCAAGCCATGTAACATCCCATAACAACTTTAACACCTTCAATTCTAACCCCCATGCCATGAACACCCTATTCCATTTCAAACCAATATTCTTTCCATTTTCCAAAAGCTAAATAGATTGATCCAACAATACCAAACATCAATTATAACACATAATATCATCATTTAGCTTAATATGAACAATTATTGAAAAGAATCATAATAACTTACCAAAATGTGTCGAAATAAATAGAAGCTTTGATCGGTTCTAAATGTTCTACTCGACTCCCTGATCGATTATATGAAGTCAGAATTGAAAATGGATCTACGGATGATTTTTAAAGATTTTATGAAGGTAACCCTAGGTTGATAATTATTTAAGGAACATAGAAAGAAGCGAGGAATAAAATGAATGTTCTGGCACTTTTCTAAGGATTTATATAGATAATTTACACTTTAGCTCCTCTAAGTTCTAATTAACTACAATCAACCATCTTATACTTATATTTATACTCAAGCTCGTCAATACTTTTATAACCTTCTTATTAAAAACTTCAAATATTATAACTTGCCTACAAATTTACCATTTATTCCTTTTAGACATTATATAATTAAATTTAATTTATTAACATCTAAAATAACGTAAATTATCAAATTAGCCAAATAAACACATAACCAATCCAATTATCATTTCATATCCAATATGAGATGAAATTCACCCCACCCCCACGTGCTCCACGTGTGACCAAAATGGTACCTAGGTTTAGGGTCGTGACAGCTATAATTAGTCTCAGTTTGTCCCAACCATTGCAAATGTTGACATCCCGAAGCGTTTCAGTGTTCCATCCATGAAGTTGTATGGCGCGTGATCGATCCGTGAGGAGCATGTTGCCCATTATCAAGAAAAGATGGACATAGTGCATATCCCGTTAGTTCGCAGAAGCTTGTCTGCAGGGGGATTCGGGTCGACCTTGGTTGGACCATCTCTCAAGTGGTTGATTAGGCAGCCCCTAGGCTCAATTGGTTCCTTCGCCCAACTTATCAACATGTTTAATAATCAGTTCTCATGCAGTCGATAATTTGAGATGTTGTCAAGTGATCTCTACAATGTGACCCAGCAGTCTACTCAGACCCTGAAGGAATATGTCCACCGATTCAATAGAGAAGTTCTGGAAATTCCTAATCTTGACATGTCGACAGCCACAGAAGCATTCAAGATGGGGCTGAAGAAAGATTCCCAATATTATCAAGATTTGGTGATGACTCCTTGTAAGCGGTTGGAAGAGGTCAGAAGCAGGGCCCTGAGGTTCATAAGGCTGGAGGAAGATGAGTTACAGAGATCAAAGTCTTCAAGCAAGGTGTCGACATACGACAACCCGGACAGGAAGACAGAGTCATCTCACCGCAGAAACAACCGATCCAATCCTTATCCAAGAATCGACAACAACAAAATTAATTCAATCGATTGTGAGGACGAAGATAATGTGCCTAATATCTCTGATTATTGCTTTTCTGTTGACATCTCAAGGAGTTACTTGGTTCCAGAAAGAAGAAGACCGAGAATGCGGAGGCTCCACCTGAAGTCGAGCAAACAGTCTCTCCTCCAGCATCAACAAAAGTCATCAATTTCATCATTAGTGGGTCAGAAATTTGTGGCACTTCCTACTCTGCTGCAAAGCGACACGCCAAGGAGTCAAGAAGGAGAAGCCAGAAAGACCAGCTAGGATGTCAACATCCTACCAGGAACCAATCACCTTGGATGAGAGTGACCGAGACAACTTGCTGGAACCTCACCATGATGGCCTAGTCATTTCCTTGCAGATTTCCAATTGCACCATTAGGCGCATCTTGGTGGATGGGGGCAGCTCTGTCAATCTCTTTATGTTAAGCACCCTAAAAGAGATGAATATCCTGCACCTGAGATTGTCAAGAAATCATCACCGTTGGTAGGCTTCGGTGGTGAAGTTAAAGAAACAAAGTGGGAGAGATAAAGCTTCCTATCTACTCAAAAGGACTCAACGGGATGGAGTGGTTACTGTGATTGATTGTGCGACTTCTTACAATGTGATTCTTGGAAGGCCGTGGATTCATGGAATGAAAGTTGTACCTTCCACTTACCATCGACAGTGTGAAGTTCCCTACACCTTCGGGAGTTACCAATATATATAGTGATCGAAGTGGCGAAGGAGTGTTATAAGACATCAATGAAGGCGTCGACATCTCCAAAGCAAGCATAGCAATTACGTAAGAAAGCACGCGAGATCCTAGAAGCAAGGGAGAATGACGTGAAAGAAATATTGCTAGACCACTTCAAACCCGGACATCAAAGTGCTTATTGAGTGATATTCCATCATAATTAAAAGAGAAGCTTGTCGACCTCTTAAAAGCGAGCTCAAGAGTTTCGCATAGAAGCATGACGACATGACCGGCATCAACAAAGATGTCATGACCCACAAACTCAATGTTGATCCCAGGTTTCAAACCAAGACATCGGAAGCACGGGAAGTTTGCGAAACAAGAAACCAAATAATTAAGGAAGAAGTGGAGCGCTTACTTAAAGCCAACATGATACGAGAGAGGTAGAGTATCTAAGATGGTTAGCAAACGTGGTTGTGGTCGAAAGAAGAATGGAAAGTGGCGAGTTTGTGTCGATTTCACCGACTTGAACAAGGCACACGCCCAAGGATCCTTTCCCATTACCTCACATCGACTCGTTGGTGGATGCTACCTCAGGTCGTGAGCTTCTTACTTTTATAGACGCGTCTTCAGGATTCCAACAAATCCAGATGGAGCCATCTGATCAAGAAGACACCGCCTTCATAACACCCACAGGTATCTATTATTATATTGCTATGCCTTTTGGACTAAAAAATGTAGGTGCTACGTACCAGAGGCTTGTGAATAAAATGTTTATTGACCAGATTGGGGACACAATGGAGGTATATATTGATGATATGGTCGTAAAATCCAAGAAAGCCGAGGATCATATAAGCCATCTGTCCCAAGCCTTTGACATCTTGGATTGTTTCAAAATGAAACTTAATCGAGCAAAGTGCAATTTTGGAATGAAGGCTGGAAAATTCTTGGGCTATATGGTGACGAAAAGGGGGATAGAAGTCAGTCCAGAACAGATTCGTGCCATCATTAACCTGTTGTCACCTCAATCTGTCAAAGATGTCCAGAGATTGACAGGGAAGATTGCAGACTTTACGATTCATTTCCAAGTCATCCGATCGATGCAAGCCTTTTTACGACATCTTAAGAAATAATAAGAAGTTTCAATGGGAAGATCAGCATGAGCAAGCTTTTCAGGATCTCAAATGTTACCTATTGAGACCAGGTATTCTCATTTACAAAAATTAATTTTAGCTTTGATAACTGCATCTATTAAGTTGAGACATTATTTTGAAACCCATGCTATAATTGTGCATATTAACTATCCTATTAAGAATGTTATGAGAAAGCCAGAGATGTCAGGTAGGATGGCTAAATGGTCCGTACAGTTAAGCACCTATGATATCAAATATGAGCCCAGAACATCAATCAAATCTCAGGCTCTAGCTGATTTTGTGGCTGACTTTAGTCCAACCATGCAACCAGAAGTAGAATTGGAAGCTGAACAGCTACAAGATGATGACATCTTGAAGGTGTGGACGCTTTATACAGATGGTGCTTCCAACATGAGAGGCACATGACTTGGAGTTGTACTAAAATCGCCACAAGGGGACATAATACCACAATCCATCAGCTGCAGTTTTAAGGCCACTAATAACGAAGCAGAATATGAGGCTTTGATTACAGAACTAACGGTGGCTCAAGACCTTGACGTCAAGCACATCCAGGTGTTCATTGATTCATTACTAATTGTCAACCACTACAACGGTTCCTATATATAGAAGAATGCAAAGATGATGACATACTTGGGGATAGTGAAAATTCTGGCGGCCAAATTCAAAACTTTCACGTTGGAGCAGGTGCCACGGGAAGAAAACTCACAAGCAGATACTCTAGCAAACCTAGGGTCACCCTTCAAAAGTATTTCGCAGAAGAGTATCCCAATTGTGCATGTCGACATCCCAACATATGACCGTCTCGAGCTGTTCAGCATAGATGATGACATCCTTCCCAGTCCAGAGGCAACATCTTGGACAACTCCTATTATCAAATACCTCCAAGATGATACATTTCCACCCCAGAAGAAGAATACTCGAGCATTTAGGGTATGATCATCAAAATATTTCCTTATTGATAACTTCTTGTTTAGAAAATCTGCTGCAGGTTACTACTTACGATGTCTGGAAGCAGACCACGCACAACAAGTTTTAAGAGAGCTGCATGAAGGGCAGTGTGGCAATCACACCGGGGGCAGAAGCCTGTATACCAAGGCTCTAAATATGGGCTATTTATGGCCTACTATGCGAAGAGATGTTGTAGAGTACGCCAAGAATTGTGATTCCTGTAAAGTCACGACGACATCCTACATCAGCCAGCCGAATTGTTATATCCTATCCTGTCGCCATGGCCATTTATGATATGGGGAATGGATATTGTAGGGATGTTGCCCAGGGCTCCAAGAGGAAAAGTATTTCTACTAGCCATGACAGACTATTATTCCAAGTGGGTAGAAGCTGAGGCGTATGTGCAAGTCTGAGACAGAGAAGTAATCTCCTTCATAAAGAGAAACATATTTAGCAGATTTGGGATACCTTCAGAGATAATATGTGACAATGGCTCGCAATTTATCAGTCGGAAAACGCGAGATTTCCTGACAAGATGGGGAGTCAAGATGGTGACATCTTCACCAGTTCACCCTCAACCGAATGGACAAGCAGAATCCATCAATAAGATTATCATAAGCAACCTAAAAAGAAGATTGGACAAAAAGAAACGGAGATGGGCAGAAGAGTTGCCATTAGTTTTATCGGCTGATAGGACGACATCTAAGAATGCAACTGATCAAACACCCTATTCTCTGGTATTTGGGACATAATCGGTCAACCACAGAAGTTCTAGTTCCTACGGCTAGATATGGTTTGTTGACATCTGAGCATAATGGGGACATCTTAGCACATGATTTGGACACTGTGGACGAGCTAAGGGATATGGCTAAAATAAGGATGACAGCATATCAGCAACGAGTGGCCAGGTCCTACAACAAGAATGTGAGGGTCAGAAGGTTTCAAGTAAGTCACTTAGTCCTACGAAAAGTATTTCAAAATACAAAAAAGCTTAATGCAGGCAAGCTAGCCCCAAAGTGGGAAAGCCCCTATTTGATTGATGCAGAGGCCGAAAAGGGGGCATATCGTTTCTCAACCTTGGATGGCCAAATGATCCCAAGAAGTTGGAATGCCATTCACCTAAAGAGGTACTACATTTAGACAATAACCTCTTAAAGCCAGGTATGAATAATCCTCTTTTATCTTTTCATTTACCAGGTATGAATAATCATATATATCTTTCCATTTCTTTTTGCTTTCCTTTATAATTATTTCAAAATAAAATTTCACTAACACGACCTGCGGAGGGGCGTCAACATAGTTGACACCCATCTCTAACATGTCTCTGTTTTGCAAGATGATAACATACAAGAATGGGGACATCCAAGTATTTATAGCAAAGTTCCAACGAATTATCATCCGATAGAGACTGGCCATCTCTTCTAAAGTAAAGGTACACAATCCCTTCTAAGGTTTAAAGAGTTAATTACCTCTTTCTAAGAATGTTAGGTTGTCACACCTTCGCCTGGAGCGCAAGATATATCTTTGATTGAGGTGAGGGATGGGCCTATATGAGTAAAATTATATAGCTTACCCATTTCCACTCAATTGAACAATTGGTTATGGCATACACATGTCATCCTAAGGTACCTATGATTTTGATATTTTTTAGGTCATCTTATGAAATTAACATATGATTATGTCAACATCCTTCGAAAATACTTTAGCAATTGGTATAAAAACATGAAATGCATAAAAAACCACTAGCAAAAGCTTTCCAAAAAGCTAAAATACTAAATAACATTAAGTCCTACCATAACCGTTCCTAAGTTCAGTTGGCTCACACCAACATACCAATAACATAAAACTAAAAGCAAAGTGTTGAACCAACCCAACACTTGAAATAAATTGTCTTCGGTCCTTATGGACCTATTACAAACCAACAAAATAAAATTGTTTTTGGGCCACCACCCACAAATTCAACAAAACAAATAACTATTTTTAAAACATCTTTACTTGCCTACTGCCTCAGGTGTTTCTTTAGGAGTCCCTTCTCCAGCATCTATCTCTTCTCCTACCATTGCATCTTTGGGGCTGGACGACTCCTTGCCTTCGTCCACTGGTTCACCTGTCAATTTGGCAAGATTGGCATACTCCTTGGTGATGTTCCAATCCTGGGATTTCCCCGCAGAATGATCCTTCATCATCTGTATCTTAATATGTATCATAGTCTTTGCAGCAACAATCTTACAGGAGTTCCTTACATCATCAATCTTCTTAAGATGATCCTCCTCAATCTTAGCAAGATTGTCTAGCAACCCCTTCAAATCCTTCGCTTGATCCTCAAATTTTCTTTCCCATATAGCGGACTCTTTCTTGGCTAGGGCTACATTCGATCTTGCCTTCTTTCTTGTATTCTCAACATCCTTAGCCCATTCTTCCATCTGATTTTCTAGATACCCCATTACCTGTAGAGATATTGATAGTAAAATACTAAAAAACCCTATGACAAAGCTATAATGCAATCAAAGGCGAATAGCAACATCTTACCCCAGACACAAAGCTCATATATTTTTTCTTTACTTCTGCAACTGACAAACAGTCAAATGTGTCCACTATTTCAATCACCTCATCTTGGGCAGCCTTCCTCTTCTTTACCCTTGATCCAATTCCTGCACTCTTTACCTTTTCAGCAGCCTTCTTTGGAGCAACTGGAGGCCTTGTCCCCACCTTAAGAGGGGAACCTCCAATCAGAGCATTAAGATCGTCCAGATCAAACTCCGAGCCCGAAGTAACTGGTTTGGAAACTGCACCAAAGAAACAGGATGTCAAGAAAGAGTATGCACAGACCAAAAACAGAGTAAAAGCATATCTACCTGTTGACATGTTGACAGATGGTGACGCCTTATCTTCTTCCTGAGCAACAAAGGGCATTTCAACCAAGCCTCTAGGTGACCTTTTGTCTGGGGACAGTTTGAAAAACTCCTCAATCTTTGCCAAAGTGTCTCCCTCTGGTGGAAAAAGCTCTCCCCAATCAATATCTGCAAGAAAGTAGAAAAAATTACGAATTCAGTCTAACTCAGAAAAGAAGAAATCACAAGTCAGAAATCAAAAATACCTTCCCTATTCCATCTGCTAGGTATTTCATCTCCTCCTTCAATTGATTTTCTCTCAACAAATAAAAATCTACCCTTCCATCCTCTGTCATTTGAAGATGTCGTCGTCATTAAGGGAGATCTGCCTGACCTTTTCTTAAAGAGATACCGTTTTGACCCAAATGGTTGGAAGTCATAAGAGTAGGCTATCTCACTAAGCCCAAGGTTTAAGCCATTCTCCCTATTTACCTTTACCACAAAAGCGAAAATCCTCCACGCAATTGGCATTAATTGGGCGTAGGCAAGCTTTGTCATTTGAAAAATTCGGTAACTAGAGAGGGAAAAGGGAAGCTAAACCCTAGGAGAAAAGGAAACTCTAGGAAGCAAACCCATTTTGGGACAATTAGGTCAGACCTAAGATTGATGAGGAAGGGGTGGAAGATAGCACCTTCTGGAAAGCAGCATTGGCATTTCAATGACTCGATTTGGGCATCATTGAATACACATATCTCTTCGTCAGGTTTGGAAAGCAGGTTTTCACACTCGAAATCGCCAAAGTCGACATCTATGGGTTCTTTGGAAACAGACACGCCTTTCATCTTTGAGGAACTCCACCTAGTCTTTCCCATGGTGACAGCTTAAGAAAATCGGAAAATATGGAAAAGAGAGAGAGAGAGAGAACAGAGAAATTACCTTCAAAGAAATCGCTGTTGTGAAGAGAAGGGGCATGAAGGGTGTAGAAGCTTTTTAAATTGACAAGGACGGTTATTAAAACAAAAGAGCCCTTTTTTCTAAAAACTTCTTTCAATTAAAACCTCCCAACCGTTCACAACTCCTCCACATCAATGCGGTTGTCCAATCATGGCAGGCGCCAGTTTTTGTTTTTGAAAAATATTTACCCCTCCGAATTCCTTGAAAGGCAAATATTTTGGGGAAAAACTGTTATGGGCATTTTCAGCATGATGAGATCCTCAGTTTTTCCTGCATGTCGACATTCTATTCCACTGTAAGTATTGCATAATATTTATTATATTCACTTAATTATTTTTATTCATATTTTACAGTGAATAAAAGGAGATAAATCCGGAGTATGGCCAAACATGTAGGACTCTTCTTCAACGTTAAAGGAGACCAAGTCGTTGGACGTTGAAGGGATAAGTGACATGCCAAGATTTTAGGAGCTTGTTATTATCTTTCCAGTCTTTTGTTATTTATAGGGGACATGGAGATTAACACACACACGTGTTCATTTACGCACACAATACTTGTAATCTCTCCATCGTCTTCCAACTTGTACTCTCAATATTAATAGTGGAACTTTTAAGGTTGGAGACCTAACTCCTGGGTTTTTTTCCGAAGAGGTTGTCATCTCTAAGGTTTTCCTCGTTAACAAAATTCTTGTGTCCATCTTTATTTTCATGCATTCGTTTATTCCATTTGATCAAATTCCAAAGTCCCCTCCTTATTATTTAATCCATACACTTTCATAGTCAAGATTCTACACTATTGTTTTTTCTACCAAAACAGTATCGATCTGGATTTTGGTACTTACACACAGGGTATAGGAAATCACCAATAGAGTTCTAGGCTATATTGGGCTTGTCTGTACTCATTCTCAATGTAGTTGTTTGGTATGAAAGCATCGTCGCATGAATCTTTAAGAAATTATAATTTTCAAATTTAGAACTTGGTTGTGAAAACAATTCTGGCATTTATACAATATTAGAGATATACAATGTTACAACATAAATGAATGAATGAATAAATGAATATGTCAACATAAGCTTCTTTTACTGTATTTACAGCGAAAGTGCCTATTTTGATCTATGTTCCTACAAATTAATATACATTGCCTGATTCTTGATATTAGAATGTGAATCCGAGAACAATCATCTCCTATATACTCCGAGATTGGCTCCCATAAGAGAGCCTAGATATATGGAGTTTCTGTACTCATAAACGTCTGCAAGAAAGGGGGCCTCAAACTGTGGGCTAAACGTCAATGTTTCAAGAATAGTTCCAGACCCGTTAATCCTAACCCCGAGAAGTTGGCGTGTTTGGCTTGTCACCGCAACCCAAAAGTCTCCAGATTCAGTCCTCCTTATATTATCTGCAATGCCAGTAGTTATTTGTAGTATAACCTCTGCAGTGTTTGCATTTGGACCTCTTAGCCAAAACTTTCGAACCCTGGAAGTAACAAATTCAGTTATAAGGAGGTAGGAACGATCTCTACTAATAGCAACTCCAGCTGCACCTGAAATCCCACTTAGTAAAACGGAAACCCTTCTTGTCCTTGGATCATATCTAAGTAGCTTTCCTGTGGAATCACTAGTGGAAAGTATCGTGCCAACATCGCTGTAGAAGGAAAGATAAAAATAATTGTAAGCATAAAATCCAACAAAAAAAAAAGTTAAAACTATATAACCATATGAGTGAGGTAATGTACATACTCAATTCCGGTGGAAGAACTTGCATCAGTGAAGTAAACACATCCTGTTGACTGGTCAACGTCTAGACCGACGGTGAATCTAAATGGGATTCCGTCTGCGCTAGAGGCAAGTTGAGTTGCTTGGCCTCCATTACGTCCAACGACAAATAATCCTAAAGTGGCATCCGCAATGTAGAGTTGTCTGGTGCGATAGTAAAATGCCAAACTTAAAGGCCTTCCGCAAGTGGATAACATGTTGAGGGCAGTAATGCCATCACAAAGGATTGCTGACCTATTGGGGGCGGTGAAGGCAAAGTCAACAAATCGATTTCTTTGGTACATAAGGATTCGACCGTCCATGACACTGGTGTATGGGCCTCTGCCTAAGGAGTCGAAGGCGGTGTTATGTGGGCCCACCGATGGTACGGCCAGATTTTGAATAGATGGTTGAGATAAAACTGAAGACGAGAGTAACGTAAAGAAGAAGAAGATTTGAAGCATTTTGTGAAGTTTTAATGAAGTATGAACTGATGAGTATATTGAGTTGTGAGGGCTGGTTTGGTTAGCTTGCAGTGAGATATTGATGAATTTGTGAAGGATGAATGGTATGAAACAGTTAAGGTTATGTATTTATAGGTTGGCCAAGACATAACAAATGGATGGATGCGTGTCTGGAATAAGTCAAAGTCAAAAACAAATGTTTAAAAATAATTAAGAGAATGGCTCCAAGTCAATCTGCTTTTGGTTTAGTACTGGACGCATTCAATAGCCAAAGAAGTTAAAAGGAGAGGGATTATGTATCAGGGTTTTATGCCATCCGTTTCCCGCAACGATCTAGATTTAATCTCTCATAAATGAATTTGGTCGTGTTATTAGGAGAAAGCGGGGTTTAAACACAATCAATCAATCAAGAATAAACTGAATGTTCAATCCGACTGTTGAACATTTGAACTGTCAAACACCCTAGCTAAACCCGGACCCGATAGATTACCTATGCATGTGATGTGTAGATACAAGGCTACATTCTGGTGGAACCAACAATGGGGCCATTTACTAGGTGCAACTTGAACCAACTGATTAACCACTTGTGATATGGCACCGCGGCTATTAATTTGCCCAGCTGGATCAACGACTCGGTCGAGGTGGCTATCTACCTGGATAAGGGATCATGCAACTCTGTTAGATTGAATGGGTTTGAAAGAAATTGGCCAAAATATTGTTACGTATACGGTTTCCTTATCTAGTTTTGAATGGACCCAAACATTGAATGGTACACAGTTGTATTTAAGATGTAGCCGCCCCCACCATCTCTTGTCGTGCATTAACCCAATCAATCACCATTATCTTCTTTGGAAACAATTAGGCCATGAAACATGTTTTAAACAATAATCGGTTGAGAGATAAAAACTTTATTGATGTATACTAAAGCTCAATTTAATCTCAACCGATTATGGACCCAAGATAAGGTCTTGTATCCTAGATCTCGACATTTAGCTGGAGTACTCTAGCATATCGATCACTGGAGCTCTCGGTAACTGATGCGGACACAATTGCGGAGTCATTTTTGGAGTCGTTTGAGCGTCAACGCGGAAACGGGCGTAACTTTTGATTCCGGAGGAGTTACGGGACGCACAGCATATCAAAACGACCGTCTCGACGAGAGGAACAAGATTCATCGGGCGAAGCCCCATGAGCAGGCCAAAAAAAGGCCGAAAAATGCTTCTAAAGGCCTCAAAAGGCCCGACGAAGCTTTCTATCCGTTTTTTCCTAGTTTTGGACATTTTCGTCTTTTGAACTGTTTTAGGGTTTTTTCAAATTAGGGTTGCAGCCGTCTTATTTATACCTTGTTTTAGGGTTTGAAACGCAGTTTTGACATTTTTATGAATTGAATTCATTCTCTTTCAATTTTCTCGAGCGAAAATTGTTGATTGATTGTTGAGTTCCTCGAGCGGAATTCATCAATTAGTCCCTATCCAAGTCTTCCGCTACGTCAGTAACACAATTATCCTATAACGAAACCCACATCCCATCGGGTCGTCGATTTACTAAACATGCACCTTCAAGAGATGCGTTAAAAACTCACATGTAATGTCAATTTGTAAAGGCATTACGCTATCAGGAGTCGACATGTGGCGACATCACAAATATACATGTTATTTTTTATTAAAACAAAAAAATTGCATTTAATTAGAATCTAGCCATATTTTTTCACCTGATTAGCAATAATAAATATATATATATATATATATATATATATATATATATATATATATATATATATATATATATATATATATATATATATATAAAGTTAGCAGACATTTGTAATTACTGTATTTGGGGCCATTGCACCCTTGCTGTACGGAGTAAAATGTAAATAACATTCTCATAAAAGACCTTAAGTTAAAAGTGAAACGTGTTGAAAAAATAGTGTGTTTTGAAGGAAATTAATGGATTAATTTCTAAAGGGTAATTTTGTCAAATTACTTAATTGATTATGTGTTTGTGAAATAAAATATTTATTTGTTCAAAATGATTTTTGGATAAATTAAATATGAATGTTCAAAGTATATGGCCCACATTTTGCTAAATAAGTTTGATTTTGTAAATCAAAAATGGTTTTGACTTTGACTGATATGCTCGGCCGAGCAGAGTGTTGACTCGCCCGAGCATAGCATGGCAGAATGAAAAAGTTTCTGGACAGTCATGCTCGGTCGAGGCTTATGCCTTGCTCGGCCGAGCAGAGTCATGCTCGGTCGAGGCTTATGCCTTGCTTGGCCGAGCAGATCCTAGCAAAAGTTTCTGGACAGCCTTGCTCGACCGACCAAGCTATATGACTCGGCCGAGCAGCTCCTGAGCAGATTTGTAACAGCCAAATATTAAATGTGGAAAACTGAAACGGGAATCATTACGGCTAATATTTTCGGATTAATGGTATTTAATTTCGTAATAAAATTGTTTATTACATAATTAAAACCATTTGATTTTCAGTTTTTAATCTTGGTTGATTGTATATGTTTAAATAGTTGTTTGCCAACAACATTTTAGAAAGAACTAGAAGGAAGAACAAACGCCCAGAGAAGAAAACACTTGCTCCTGCAATCCTCTTCCATTTTCTCTTGTTGCATTTTGTTGCTTCTTCCTTTGGCTTCCTAGTTTGCATTATAGAAGAAGAGGTGATCTAGTCCAAGCACGATTCAACTCGCCGGGAACTTTAGGTGCAAATTGCCCCTGGTCCGCACGTTCTATCTTCGGAGACAAGCGACCCAAGCAAACTCAAGCACACTCGGTGAGGGGTCGAATATGTCTTAAGGAGACAGTAGTTTCATTGGGCTCGTGCATCAAATTCAACAACTTATCCTTTGTATTTTCAGTTTAGTTTATAGTTTATTGTATTTTATATATATATATATATATATATATATATAACCCAAGTTAGCGTACACTTGTAATTACCGTATTTGGGGCCATTGCACCTGGCTGTACGGAGTAAAATGTAAATAACATTCTCATAAAAGACCTTAAGTTCAATGTGAAACGTTGAGTTTAAAATAAATGGACAAGATAGAGTGAGCACACTATTATCATTAATGTACATGCATAGTTTCACGGAGCAGTGAAGGCATAGAAAAAGTATGTATTCAAATTCAATAGCCAAAATCAACTCAAATGGAGGTAGGGAAGAATTTGGGGCTTGTGCGGTTCAACCGCACGCACGTGAGTTGTGTCGAATTGTAGGGTGGGGATGTAACGATAAGCGATCATTAGAAAATGATGAATCGAGCGAATAGACCAAAATGCCAATAATGAAATGCAAAAATGAGAACCATCGAAATACAAATATACTGACAAGCTCGCGGGTCCACCAAAATGCTGTGCGGTTGAACCACACATGCTCAGGATCCGGGGGGAGACAATGGGACAGATTACCGAGTCATGTTTATATTGTACAAACCCAGCTTAGCTCGCTTGAATGGTTAATGGATGCACGGCCGGGTGGGGCGGCTTTACATCTGAAATACAATTGTACCTTCATTGTTTGGGTCCATTCCTAAAATAGATATAGAAACAGTAAACGCCAATTATTGTGGTCAATTTTTTTTCATATCCAATCTAACTCTTTAATCTAGTTAGGCCATCCATTTCAACGAAAGGATTTTACAATCCGGATTGGTCAGATTTGGTCAAAAGTTTAGTAAATCAGAATCGGATCAATATTTCGATTTTGTAAAAGTTTAGAAACAGAACCAGACTATTACATTATAGAACCGATCTCATTGGTCCGATTTTAATGGTCCAATTCCGTCGATTTTATAAATTACAATATACTATATTTTTTATTATAACAAATATTCAATTGAATATTATCACTAGTTAAATAAAAAAAAATTGTCACAAATATTTAATATTCAAACCACAAAATAGACACCATTAAAATTAATTGTTCATCTTCAAACTTAATCATAACATAGAAAAAAATTAAAACTAAAAGCTACAGATTACACAATCAAGTCGACTGTGCCACCTTCAAGTTTCAACTTTACAACACAAATGTTTGCTGCATAAACACAAAACAAACAAACAAACAAACAAAAAGAAATATAAATCAATGTAGAAACAAAAAAATAGAGGTCGAATGTTCTGCAAATTTGAACACAAAAAACTGAGAGATGTAGATTCTCTTGCGCTGCAACTGCGTCGTCGATGAAAGATAGATGGTGGTGTCGTTGTGGGACTCATACGCCGAACTTAGGGTGCTATGAAGTCTTGAAGAATCAAATTGATTTATAGTAGAAAGAAGATGAAAGGAGAAGAGCGTTGAGAACCTGAGAGAGAGGACGGGGTGAAATGGCAAAATGAAAGAAATATTGTGATAGAGTTTACTGGAGTGAAGCGATACTAAGCAGGTATGAAAATTATTTATTTTTTAAGAAGGGTGTTTTAAGGAATTTAAATTATAATATATATATATATATATATATATATATATATATATATATATATACATATACATATATATATATATATATATATATATACATATATATATATATATATATATATACATATATATATATATATATATATATATAGATTATCTGTTCGGTTTCGTTACAATACCGTGTATATTTTTTGGAAATCAGGACCAAACCAAATAATCGGTTCCATAAAAATTTAGAATCAGGACTAGACCAATACTATTAGTTTGGTCCGTTTTTTACTGATCTGATCCGGTTGTATCGGTCCGATCCGATTTCACGAATATTTTGAACGGCCCTAATTTTTAGGGGTTTGCTAACCCGCCCATCGGCCCACAAAGCCCGCAAGGCCCGCAAAAATCCGGCCCGCAAGGCCCGTGCCCACAATGTTTTCAATCCTGCTGGGCTTGACAGCTTGAAGGCCCGCGCGCTCGGGCTGAGATCGGGCCCTTATTGTTCTATAACCCGTTAGGGCCCGGCCCGGCCTGTCTTAAAGCTAAAGCACCCTTCCTAAGGGCAACTCCAATGATGTATCAAAATCAAATTTTGATACCTATGCAAATGAGTTAGTATATTCAATGATATTTGCATATGTATCAAAATTTGGTGTGGAGTTAGGAAAGCTACCAAATTTGATACCTTCCTTAACTCCACACCAAATGTTAATACCTATACATTTAACCATTAAAGATACTAACTACTTTGCATATGTACCAAAGTTTGTCTTATTCAACTTCTTATTTTTTAAACCCACTTATGACTCTGGCACTATTTTATTTAATTTTCATTTTATTTTTAATTATTATAAATATTTTAAACGTGAAATAAATTTAACAATATGAAAATAAAAATTTGAGTAATTAATTTGATACTAGATATAGGAGATGCTAGTACTTTTACATAGGTATCAAAATTTGATTTTGATACCTATGCATTGTAATTTGATACCTTATAAATAGTTTATATCAATATCAAAATTTGATTTTGATAGCTATGTCTTAACTCCATACATTGGAGATGCCCTAAGCCCACGATGGATTTGAAACCGATGTTGCTGCTGATGACTATTGTACCGCAATGGGTCCAATTCAGTCTCAAGACTAATTATTTCGGAAGTACTTTTTATGTCCTATAATAAGGTTCTTAATTTGATATCACACGGATATTAAAAAAAAAAGTAAATGTTGTTAGTATAAAAGTAAAATATAAAAGAAAAAGTGAGTATGAAGTTTTATTATGAGAAAGACAAGTGGGTTTTACTATCTATTTTAAATGATAAAACAACTAAAACTCTAACTCTGAAATATATCTCGGTCATTGATTTTCAATGATGAAAAATGTTTTTTTATTTCCACGACTGTGGCAGTACATCAACGCATTTTGGGCTAATAAGAGTTCCAGTGGGAGTCTGGGAGATTGTTTTGGTCAAATTTCAACAAGTGTATTTCGAAGGGAAGAAAATGACTAAAGTGATATGAATCTAGGTACAATGATTATCAAGTTGAATAGAAATGGGCACAAGATGTTTGTTGACTAGGGAAAGCCCTTGAACAACTTGTTCACCGGCATAAAACCCCGGGAGGTTTTGGTACCTGCCTTGACCGAAATTTTACTAAGTATATTGGTGATTACAGAGCTATGAGCATATCAAAAGGGAACTTAGGCTAGAGTGAAAAGTTTGTGCAAAAATACAGTGTTTGATCCCTTTTATACCTCAACTAACGGCTAATTCACAAAGAGAAAAGGTAGGCCTAAAATCTCGGGAGTAATGCTGATCTTGTTGAGATATATTCGCCATTTGCCGTTGAGGGAGGAGATAATGATTTGTTGCTGAGGAAACGCCTTTGAATCGGTCTTTGCCCCCTTTGTCACGTTCCCTGAAAAATAGGGTTAACGTAACTATGTTCCAACCTGCAGAAGTTCAAGTTGTGATAGAACAAGTTAAGTTCGTTAGTACCAAGTTGTTTGATGCAAGTTGTGAACAAGTTGAAAAGGGAAGGGCCCAACAATTGCCCCCAAACATTTTTAATTTTAAATGGGGAATATAAAGAGACAAAAAGATTCAAAAAGTTTGCTAAAAACGGATGAAAGGAACGGCGGTTTTTTAAATGAAAAGGGACGTGATGGGACGGTTTAAGTAGTTTCCAAAGCAAAAAGGCATAATTGTTTTAAAGTCCCAACCGCTTTCAACCTCTCCACAAATAAATACACTCCTTTTCCAACTCTCCCTTTCACCAAATCAAAACAGTGACTTTAACGGAGGTTTCTAGAGGAAGAGTCGAGGAAGAAGAGCGGAGAGAAAACCAAGTAACAATTTTCGGTGAGTTTCTCGTTTTCTTTTCAATTCCCTCTCTGATTTCTTTGCTTAAGTTGAAAAAATGGGGAGGAAGAAGGTGGTGAATATAATCGAAAGTAGTGAAGGTTTACCGAAGGGTTTCGTAACACAGAACATGTTGAAAAATCCAGATAATGAAAAGTGTTTAATTCCTGCTGCCAACTTAGTGATCATCAAGAAAAACCATGCCATGTCGTATGATACCGAGTTTTTCACTCACCCATACCTTACCTCGGAATGTTACTCTCCCAATTGGGTGTGTTTCCCTGAATACCCCTTTATTATCGGCTTGAAATTCCCTTTCCCAACTTTAAACACCAAATTTTTTGTTTCCACAAAACTTAACTACGCCCAAATGATGCCGCAAGGTTGGAGATGCCTTCAAACCCTAGTAAGGTTGAGTGCGGAAACAGAGTTGGAAGTTGGCTTGGAGGAATTTGCTTACACAAATGAGATTAGGGGTTTTGGCTTAGGGAGATATGGCTTTAGGGTTAGGACCGGTAGAATGTCTTTCTTGAATGATAACAGTAATCCCGCTGATCGAGGGTGGAAGAATAAGTTCTTTTTTGCAAGGAGGAGTACCCTGGTGTCGGTGGACGGTGCCAATTTCAAGTGGAGGTCTCAAGGTAGTATAGACAATTTTTCCTATTCTAATAATGCTTCTTAACAACCTGCTAACTAATTCCCTGAATTTTCCTCGGCTTAGTTGCGAAACTAGACGTGCTCTTTGCTTACAAGGACAACACAGAGGAGAATATGAACAAGATTTATGAGTTGGATTCGCAAGTGAGGACTTTCAAGGCATTGCCAGTCTTGTTTGCTGCAGATCCAGAAGGAGAAGTTGAACCTGAAGAAGCCCGAGAAACTAACCCCGAAGAGGCTTTATCTGAGCCTATCAAGATGTCCTCAGGTTAATCCGACATCTTAGAACTCCAACTAGCTTCACTTTGTTATAATTCTGCATTCCCTTTTTGCTGCCACTCGATCCAAGGACACTGTAAGTGCTGCTGACCTACTAGCTGTGGCTAGGGCGAGAAGCTTGGCGAAGAAAGTTAGTAAGCCTCCTACTCCCAGGTCTGTTGTATCAAGCTCTGACGTGAATGTGCCCAAGAAGAAAGAGGAAGCAAAGAAGAGGAAACTGGTGGAGGCCGAGGCCACAGACACAAGTGATGACATGGATATGGTGAAATTAGGAGAAAGGTTTAAAGCTGTTGTACCAAGTTTTGTTGATAAGGTAAAAAATGAAAAACCTTGAACCTTACCAATGAATTGATAGAATATTAACACTTCCTTTTACACAGGAAATTATGGGTCCTATCATGGCCCACGTTGATGCTCTGAAAATCAAGGTGGCGAGATGCAGTTATGAAGCTGCAGAATCAAGGAAGGAAGCCACCAAGTATGCTGATAAAGTAGAAAGGCTGAAGAAGGAAGAGAACAAGCATGCCAGTGAAGTGGAGAATTTGAAGAAGGATTTTGAGCGCTTGGGGAAGGAAGTGGAAGTTGTCAGCGCCGAGAACAAGGCTCATTTGAAGGAGCTTGAAGCCTCAGAGGGGAACTTCAAGTTCAACGCTACCAAGACATTGCTAGAGGCCCGAATTCAGATGATGGAGGAACATAAGAATGGACAAGCCACAACTTGGAACTTGGAGGAGGAGAGAAGAATTTTAAAGGACCACATGGGGGAACCCGCGGATGCAGAGGAGGTGAACTCGATGGCCCTCGAAACTTTAATGGACGACACTGATAAGGTTTTGAGTACCATAGTGGTAGCTCAGGTTGGAGAAAATAATCAAGGGGAAAAGTCAGATGCACCACCGGCGGCAGCAGGCCAAGAAGTTTAAAAACAATTTGAAACTTTTTTGAGCATTTTGGATGGGTGAACAAAAACAATTTCTTTTTTGGTTTTTATTCGCCATACCTTTGTTGGTATGCACAAAAAATGGGGGGTATGTCCCCAAAACAAGTTTTATTTTGGTATGTAATGGCTCATAAGAGCCCAAAACAATTTATTTGGGAGTACTAGGTTGGGCTAGTACTCCAAGCTTTCTTAGATTTTTAGGGATTGGTTGGCCTACCCAACTCGTTCTCTAGTTGCAAAAACTTTTTGAAAACACTTTTAAGGTTTTTAAAAAGTATTTTGGGGTTTTTCAACAATACTTGCTTGTTCATTAGATAACATGTTGATGTTATAAGCTGTAGGTAACATGATAATGTTACAACCAATAGTTCACAACTTGTATAAGTGTGAAATCGTGCGCCCAGGCGAAGGTGTCAAAACCTTAATTCGTAAGAAAAGATGAATATCTTTTAACCATATGTAAATTGTACCTTTGATAGAGGTATCCGTTTGAAGAGATAGAACAAGTATCAGCCGTCCTGGCGTGTCAACAAGTTCTATCCCTCTCCAGCTTGAATTTCAACAAGTATCAGCCGTACTGGCGTGTCAACATGTTGAAATTCTTCTTCCTAGATCCAAACATGTTGAAGCCGTACTGGCGTGTTAACATGCTTAGACCTACTTCAACTTTAGGTCCCAACAAGTATCAGCCGTACTGGCGTGTCAACATGTTGAGCCTACTTCGTTCGATCAAGTTGCACTTTGCAAAACAAATTCATGTTAGGGTTGGGCGTTAGCGTAGCTAACGCCCCTCCGATGCTTAAGTTAGTAAGGATTCTCAATAAAACTTGATAACTTGAAATATATGAATGAACTTGACAACTAAAAATAAATCGTACTTGAGAAGTCTAGTTGTAAATAACTGGACTTATATAAAATAAAGTTTTAAGTGGATGGCGTTCCAACTTCTAGGGATTCTGTCTCCACTTGGGGTTGATAACCAATATGCACCTTTGCCAGCTTCAGCATCGATGAGATATGGTCCTTCCCACTTGGGAGCTAACTTACCTGCATTCAATTCTCTTGTATTTTGAAATACTTTTCTCAAAACTAAGTCACCAACCTGGAACCTCCTGACTCTGACATTTTTGTTGTAAGACCTCGCAATTCTTTTTTGATAAGCTGCCATCCTTACCTTGGCTAAATCCCTGATCTCATCAATAGTATCTAAATCTTGGGTTAGCAAGAGATTATTTTCATCTTGAGTTAATAAGACATACCTTGCTGTTGGGATTGTCACCTCGACTGGAATTACAGCTTCTGCTCCATACACCAAAGAATATGGAGTTCTACCTGTGGCTCCTTTTGTAGTGGTCCTATCTGCCCAAAGTACAAGTGATAACTCTTCAGCCCACTTTCCCTTCTTTTGATCTAGACTCTTCTTCAAGTTGTTGATGATCAACTTGTTGCTTGACTCAGCTTGACCATTAGCTTGGGGGTGGACAGGTGTAGACATGATCAACTTGATGCCCCAGCGAGTACAAAAATCTCTGGTCTTCTTACTTATAAATTGTGACCCGTTGTCATATATAATCTCTGATGGCACGCCAAACCTGCTAATTATGTTTTTCTTTAGAAATGAGATTACCTCCTAATCTCTTACCTGTACATAAGCTTCTGCCTTGATCCATTTTGAGAAATAATCGGTTAATGCCAACATGAACACTTTGCCTCCGGGAGCCTTAGGCAACTTGCCCACAATGTCCATGCCCCACTGCATGAAAGGCCAAGATGAAACAATAGGGTGTAGAGGCTCGCGAGGTTGATGCAAGATGTTGCGTGTCTTCGCGTGCATCACATTTCTGTACATAGCTCATGGCATCCTGACGCATGGTTGGCCAATAATATCCTGTCTTGAGGGCCTTTGACGCTAAAGCCTTTCCGCCAGAATGATTCCCACATATTCCTTCATGGATTTCTTTAAGCACCAGTTCGACTTGCTCATTATCGACACATCTCAAATAGTGTCCTGCAAAAGACTTCTTGAATAGCACATTATCTATCAAAACGAAAGTTGAAGTACGAATCTTAAAAGATCTAACATTCTTAATATCTGGTGGAATAGTTCCAAGTTGAAGGAACTCAATTACAGGTTGGGTCCAAGAAGGTCTAGCATCTTGTGCCCCAGTAGGTTGAGTAACCACTTGAGTTTCCTCAACTTGATCTATTACCGGGTACTTAACATAAATAATGGGGATACTAGTATGCAACATTGATTTGCAAGTTGAACCCAAGTTGGCCAAGGCGTCCGCTTCTGTGTTCTCCTCTCTAGGGACCTGTTCCAAAGAGAATGATAGGAATTTCGAAGCTAAAGTCTTAACATGTTGGAGATACAGAGTCATCTTGGAATGCTTCGCCATATAACAGCCATTAAAATGGTTAGCTAGCAATTGAGAGTCAACAAATACATTTATATGTGTAATATTTAAACTTAAAGCTGTAGTTAATCCCATGACTAAAGCTTCATACTCAGCTTCATTATTTGTTGCACTGAATTCACAAGATACAGCTTGAGGTATGATATCACCTTGAGGGGATTTTAGGACTATTCCTAAGCCAATTCCTTTGGAATTTGAAGCTCCATCTGTAAACAGTGTCCAAAATCTAGGAATAGTTTTACCTTCAAGTTGTTGCACTTCCAGCCTCCACCTCGGGTTGCAAACTTGGATCGAAGTCACTACGAAATCGGCTAGTGGCCCGAGATTTGTTGGCCGTTCTTGGCTCATACGAAATATTATAGGTGCTCAACTTGACCGACCACTTGGCCAATCTGCCCGACATCTCTGGGTTCTCAACACATTCCTTATAGGATAATTAGTTCTAACAGCTTATAGAATACGTTTCGAAATAATGACGCAGCTTTTGTAGCAAAGAATAGTTAAGGCTAATATTAATTTTTCAAGATGAGAGTACCTTGTTTCAAATGCTTAATAGAGATTTACTTACACAGTAAATGTGATGCCGTTCACCTTGGATTTCCTTCACCAATACCGCACTAATAGCATTTTCGTATACAAACTAAATATAAATAAAGGTGCTCACCATGCTCTGGTTTGGCAAGTAGGGGTGATGTCACCAAATATTCTTTAAGTTGCTTAAAAGTCGCCTCATGTTGGTCACCCATTGAAAGAGTTTATTCTTTCTTAATACTTCATAGAATAATCCCGCACTTATCGATGATTTAGATATAAATCTATTCAAAGCAAATACTCTACCTGTTAACCTTTGGACGTCTTTGATATTCTTAGGAGATTCCAAGTTGAGAATGGCTTTGATCTGCTCGGGACTGGCTTCAATCCCCCTTTTGGTCACCATATATCCCAAGAATTTACCCGCTCTAACACCAAAGTTGCACTTTGCCGGATTGAGCTTCATGTGAAAGCTTCAAGATGTTGAACGCCTCAGCAAGGTGTTCTACATGATCTTCGATATGCTTGGACTTTACCACCATATCATCTATGTAGACTTCCATCGTCTTGCCAAGTTGATCTTTGAACATCTTGTTCACCAGCCTCTGATAAGTTTCCCCTGCATTTTTAAGACCAAATGGCATAGAAATATAACAATATATACCTTCTGGAGTCATGAATGCCGTATCTTCTTGGTCTGAGGGCTCCATTTGAATTTGTTGATACCCTGAAGACGCATCCATGAACGTCAAGATATCATGGCCAGCTGTCTCATCAACTAGAGAATCGATATGAGGAAGAGGGAATGGGTCTTTCGGACAGGCTTTGTTCAAGTCTGTGAAGTCCACGCACACTCGCCACTTGCCATTCCTCTTCTCTACCACCACAACATTAGCTAACCACTTTGGATATTGAGCTTCCCTGATCATTTTGGACTTCAAAAGCCTCTCAACTTCATCCTTTATGATCTGGTTCCTCTCCTGAGCAAACTTCCTTCTTTTCTGATGAACAGGACGGATGGTGGGATCTATGTTCAACTTGTGAGTAATGATGTCCTTGCTTATTCCTGTCATGTCTTCATGCTTCCATGCAAAACAACATTTTTGACTTTTCAAGAACTCAATCAGCTCCTCCTCAACTTCAGATGGGAGGTCTACCCCAACTTGCACTTGGGCCTCAGGATTCGATGCATCAACAGGAACGCTTTTTGTCTCATGCTCTACTGCTTCAAGAACATCCTGGGCCTTTTTCTTTAATTGCTATGCTTGCCGAGGGGCTGAACTTGCTTTTATGTTGACCTTGTAGCATTCTTTGGAGACTTGTTGGTTTCCCCTCAACTTGGCCACGCCCCAAGGTGTTGGAAACTTGACGCACTGGTGATAAGTTGACGGCACGGCCTTCATGTTGTGTATCCAAGGTCTTCCCAAAATGACATTGTACGAGGAAGAGCATTCGATCACAAAGAACCTTTCCATAGCATTCATACCCTCCAAATAGATAGGCAACTTAATTTCCCCGACTGTTTGCTTTATCTCACCACTGAACCCTACCAACACGGATGAATTCTTCATAACTTCAGACAAAGGAATACCCATATCTTCAAGAGCATGAGTGAAGATTATGTTGACTGAGCTCCCGCCATCAATCAGAATTCTCTTGACCACACAATTGGCAATCTGCACTTGAACAACTAGACCATCATGATGAGGATCCGACGTGTTGTCCTTATCTTCATCTTCAAAGGAAATAATATGACCATCTGTGAAGTCACGACTGACCATCTGTGAAGTCACGACGCCTTGAAGGCAATTCTGATTGATCCTCCTTAGAACTTTTGGCATGACGCTTGGCTGCAGAGTAAGTTGTTCCACAAATATGAGATCCACCTGAAATGACATTTACTACCTTGGTGGCTGGAGGTGGTGCAACTTTCTGTCCGGATCGCTCCCGAATCGTGCTCTTTAGACTCACTTCGACCCTCTTCTTGCCCAACATTAAGAAGACCCTTGGACAATAAATGAGCAATTTCCTTCCTCAAGGCAAAACAATTCTCGGTGGTATGCCCAAAATCCTCATGAAATGCGCACCACTTGGACTTGTCCTTCCAAGTTGTTGACTGGTCGTTCTTCTTGGGCCACCTTGCTTTATCTCCAAGATTTCCCATGGCGCACAGGATTCCTGCAATGTCCACAGAAAAGCAAAGTATTCGTAAATTTTTGGGTAATCATTATCATCTCCCTCTTGATCATCATCTACAACATGAATTCTAGAAGATTCAGATTTAACAGGGGGTTTGCCCCTGTTGGACTTATAGTGATGGGAATCCAATTTTCTTTCAGAAGGCTCAAATAGAGGAGTAGGAGTCCTCCCAGTTGACTTCCCCATCGCCAAGCTGTCTTCCTCCAATCTGATGAAAGGCAAGGCCCTGGTTCTGATTTCCTCAAGTTGTTGTGCAGGGGTCATCACCAACTCGTTATAGAACAATTAGCTCTTCTTCAAGCCTATACGGAATGCTTCCGTAGCGGTGGACACATCCAAGTTGGGTATAGTCACTGCCTCCTTGTTAAACCTGTGCAAATATTCTTTAAGATTTTCGTTAGGCTGTTGCACAATTCTATAAAGATCACTAGTAAACTTGTCAAATGCCCTATTGCATGAGAATTGATTAATGAACATATTGACAAGTTGAGCATAAGAAGAAATAGAGTTTAGAGGAAGCCCAGTTAGCCATTTTAAGGCCGGTCCTGACAAGGTTGAGCCAAAGCCCCTGCAAAAACATGCTTCTTTAAAAATAAGGGGGATACTTATGATATCCACTGATTCCTGATACAGCAATACATGCTCTGCCGGGTCAGTACTCTCATCATACTTTTTCATATGAGGGACTGAAAATTTCTTTGGGATCTCCACACTAGCTATTGCTGGAACAAAACGAGATTCATTATAGCAAGTTGGAGAAACTTGGTGATATGGCAAGTTGACTCCAGGTACGCTTCGAAGCAACTCCTTAATGGTTCGCATTTCTTTAACAAGTTGGTTCTCTGCGAAAAGAGGAACATTATTAAACTGAGGTGCGAAAGTATCGAAAGTATTAAAGAAACTCCCTGTTTGCCCCATTGAGGGTGTAGCATAGGTGTAGCAAGATGACAGCGCAGGTTGGCTAGCTGGTAGGCTGAATCTTGGTTGCTCGATTGGAATGGACGCCACGATCGTGCTTTCTGCTGGCAAGGTGTTGGACATAGGGATATCCCCATCATGGCTTTGTCCTGTACCTGCACCAAACATGGATCTAGGAAGTAAAGGTGAAAATGGAGTAGATACTTGAGTTTCAACTTGCTTCCCTATACGTAGGCTATCAATGGCATTGAATATCATGGCGTTAGTACGCTCCTGACCATCCAACCGATCATTTACTTTCTTCAACATGTCCGCCATGTTGGACAATATCTCCAAATTGACAGCTTCCGCACTTGAAGATGGATTGCCTTGGGTGCCGGAAACAGGAAGCGGCCGATTCCTCTCAGCTTGACTGCCGGACGATGGATTAGCCATTTCGACCTCAGGGTGTCTATCCTGAGGTCGATGCCACAAATCTGTACTATGGAGGCACAAAAATTGCTGGTAAAAACATCATTTGGGTTTACTTTATTATATTTTTCTCCATATCACATGATTATCAGCTTAATCTAGTCCAGTATATTCTTGTTTCGATACACAATGCATAATTGAAGGCATTTGTTTGTATCATGGTAAGTCTTACTTCTCATGGACTTTTGGGTCTGGATTTCACCTCCTTTTATTATTTAAAGTTTATTGTTTGGATTTGTGGAAAAAATATATGAAGAGCTATATACTCAATTTTTTCTCTTTTTGTGTATCATATAGGTACAGGTGAATCTTAGTGGGTACGTTGAACGAAGTCTATGCAGCAAATTAGATTATATTTTGATAAAGTGTAGTTGGACATTGAAATAGTGAAGATTTGAGATAGTGAAGATATGTTTTTGTCGCTTCAACTACATTGAGATAGTTGTTGGGCCCTACATTTTCAATCAACATGTTTGCAACTTACGCCTAAACAACTTGGTACTAACAACTTGGGTTGTTCTGTTTACAACTTGGTTTTTACAGGTTAGGACGCATAACGCTTTTCCTATTTTATAGGGAACGTGCCAAAGACCAGTTCAACCACGATTCTTCAGCAAGCCAACGATTACCTCTTTCCCAACGGATGAGTGCGGATAAATCTCCAAGGATAAACCTCAACTCCGAGTTTGTAGGCCCTCATTGTTATTTAGTTTTATTCTTGAGGTATAAAAAGGAACATACACTGTAAATTCACACACGCACTACACTAGCCTAAGCTCCCTTTTCATACGCTCTTAGCATTGTAATCTCAAGAAAATTCATAGTAAACTTTCGGTCAAGGCAGGAGCCACATCCTCCCGGGGTTTATGCCGGCGAACAAGTTGTTCAAGGGCTTTCCCTAGTCAACAAATGTCTTGTGTCCATTTCTATTCAACTTGATAGTCATTGTACCTAGATTCATATCACTTTAGTCACTTTTCCCATCATACAAATCTAATTGTTGAAATCTGACCAAAACAATTTGGCGCCGTCTCAGTGGGAAACTTTGATTATCTAAGTAGAAATGGTTAATCCATCTTCCAGCCAGCCGTAGTCGGCCGCTTCCTCGTCTCCAATGCCCAAGGCAACCCTCCTCCAAGTGCGTAAGCCGTCAACTTGGAGATAATGTCCAACATGGCGGACATGATGAGGAAAATAGGCGATCGGTTGGATGATCAGGAGCGTACGAATACAATGATCTTCAATGCCATTGATAGTCTGCGTAAAGGGAAGCAAGTTGAGCCTCAAGTATCCACTCCGTTTTCACCTTTACTTCCTAGATCTTTGTTTGGTGCAGGTACAGGACCAAGCCATGTTGGAGATATCCCGATGTCCAACACCTTGCCAGCGGAAAGCACGATTGTGACATCCGTTCCAATTGAGCAACCAAGATTCGGCCTATCGCCTAGCCAATCCGCGCTATCATCTTGCTACACTTATGCTACACCCTCAGTGGGGCAAACAGGAAGTTTCTTTAATGCTTTCGATACTTTTGCACCTCAAGTTAATAATGCTCCTCTTTTCGCAGAAAACCAACTTGTTAAGGAAATGCAAACCATTAAGGAGTTACTCCGAAGTGTGCCTGGAGTCAACTTGCCATATCACCAAGTCTCTCCAACTTGCTACAACGAGTCTCGTTTTGTGCCGGCCGATAGCCATGTGGAGATCCCGAAGAAGTTCTCAGCCTCATATGAAGAAGTATGACGGAAGTACCGATCCAACAGAGCACGTGTTGTCAGATCAAGAGTCAATGGATATCATAAGTATCCCTCCTATGTTTAAAGAAGCATGTTTTTGCAGGGGCTTTGGCTCAACCTTGTCGTGACCAGCCTTAAAATGGCTAACAGACTTCCTCTAAACTCTATTTCCTCTTATGCTCAACTTGTTAACATGTTCATTAACCAATTTTCATGCAATAGGGCATTCGACAAGTTGACTAGTGATCTTTATAGAATTGTGCAAATGCTAATGAAAGTCTCAAAGAATATTTGCACAAAGTTCAATAAGGAGGCAAAGTGACTATACCCAACTTGGACGTGTCCACAAAGAACGGAGGCATTCCGCATAGGCTTGAAGAAGAGCTCATTGTTTTACAACGAGTTGGTGATGACCCCGCGAAACAACTTGAAGAAATCGTAACTGTGGCCTTGCCTTACATCCGATTGGAGGAAGATAGCTTGGCAATAGGGAAATCAACCGGGAGGACTCCTACTCCTCTATTTGAACCTTCCGACGCACGATCGGATTCCCATCACTATAAGTCCAACAGGCAAACCCCGTTAAAACCGAACCTTCTAGAATTCATGTTGTAGATGATGATCAAGAAGGAGATGATAATGATTATCCACAGATTTCTGAATATTGCTTTTCGTGGACATTGCAGAATCTTATGCGCCATGGGAAATCTTGGAGATAAAGCGAGATGGCCCAAGAAGAATGACCATAACAACTTGGAAGGACAAGTCCAAGTGGTGCGCATTTCATGAAGATTTCGGGCATACCACCGAGAACTCGCTTTCGCTTTGAGGAAGGAGATTGCTCATTTGTTGTCCAAGGGTCTTCTCAAGGATTTGTTGGGCAAGAAGAGGGTCAGAGTGAGTCCAAAGAACCGGGTTCGTAAGAGCAGCCTAGGCCCGAAAAAGTGGCACCCTCCACACGAAGGTGGTGAATGTCATTTCGGTGGGTCCCATATTTGTGGCACGACTTACTCGCCGCTGCAAGCGTCATGCCAAGAGCTCTAAAGAAGACCAATCGAATTGCTCGCGAGGCACCGTGACTTCACAGATGGTCACATCATCTCATTTGAAGATGAAGATAAAGATAACACCTTGGACCCTCATCATGATGGTCTAGTTGTTCGATGCAGATTGCCAACCGTGTAGTCAAGCGAATCCCGATCGACGGTGGTAGCTCGGTCAACATTATCTTTACTCATGCTCTTGAAGATATGGGTATTCCTTTGTCCGAAGTTGTGAAAACTCATCCGTACCGGTAGGGTTCAAGGTGAGGTGAAACAGACGGTGGGAGAGATCAAGTTGCCCATCTATCTAGAGGGTATGAATTCCATGGAAAGGTTTTCAGTGTGATTGAATGTCTTTCCTCGTACAATGTCATATTGGGAAGACCTTCGATCCACAACATGAAGGCCGTACCATCAACTTACCATCAATGCGTCAAGTTTCCAACACCTCGGGGTGTTGCCTAAGTTGAAGGGGAACCAAAGAAGTCTCTAAGGAGTGTTACAAGGTCAACATGAAAGCGAGTTCACCTCTGCAAGCATAGCAATTAAAGAAAAAGGCCCCGGATGTTCTTGAAGCCAGGAGCATGATACGAAGAGCGTTCCCGTTGATGCTTCGAATCCCGAGGCCCAAGTACAAGTTGGGGTAGACCTACCCTCCGAGATTGAGGAGGAGCCGATTGAGTTCCCGAAAAGTCGAAATGCCGCTTTGCTTGGAAGCATGAAGACATGACAGATAAGCAAGGATATTATTACTCACAAGTTGAACATCGATCCGACCATCCGTCCCGTCCGTCAAAAGAAGGAAGTTTGCCCAAGAGCGGAATCGATCATTAAGGATGAAGTTGAAAGGCCGCCAAGTCCAAGATGATCGAGAAGTTCAAGCATCCAAAGTGGTTGGCTAACGTTGTAGTGGTGGAGAAGAAGAATGGCAAGTGGCGAGTATGCGTGGACTTCACCGACTTGAACAAGGCCTGTCCAAAGGATCCATTCCCTCTCCCTCATATTGATTCTCTTGTTGATGAGACAAATGGCCACGACATCTTGACATTCATGGATGCATCTTCCTGATATCGCCAGATTCAAATGGAGCCTTCGGACCAAGAGGATACAAAGATTCATGACTCCCAAGGTATATATTGTTATATTGCAATGCCATTTGGTCTTAAAAATGCAGGGGCAACCTACTGTAGATTGGTGAACAAGATGTTCAAAGATCAACTTGGCAAGACGATGGAGGTCTACATAGACGACATGGTGGTCAAATCCAAACACATTGAGGATCATGTTGAGCACCTTGCCGAGGCGTTCAACATCTTCAAAGCCTTTCAACATGAAGCTCAATCCGGCAAAGTGCAACTTTGGTGTCGAGCAGTAAATTCTTGGGATATATGGTAACCAAGAGGGGAATCGAAGCAAGTCCCGAGCAAATCAAAGCGATTCTCAACTTGGAGTCCCCTAAAACATCAAGGACGTGCAAAGGTTAACAGTAGAGTAGCCGCTTTGAATAGATTTATATCCAAATCATCCGATAAGTGCAAAGTTATTCTATGAAGTGTTAAGAAAATAAGCTCTTTCAATGGACCGATCAACATGAGGCAGCCTTTCAAACAACTTAAAGAATATTTGATGACGTCACCCCTACTTGCTAAACCCGAACATGGTGAGCATCTTTATTTATATTTAGTCAGATCCGAAAACGCCGTTAGTGCAAAAGATTGGTGAAAGAGATCCAAGGAGAACAACATCCCGTTTACTATGTAAGTAAGTCTTTGTTAGATGCCGAAACAAGGTACTCTCATCTAGAAAAATTAATATTAGCCTTAACTACCGCCGCTACCAAATTGCGTCATTATTTTGAAACACATTCCATAACCGTTAGGACTAACTATCCTATGAGAAATGTGTTGAGAACTCCAGAGATGTCGTAGATTGGCCAAGTGGTCCGTCAAGTTGAGCACGTATGACATATCATACGAGCCAAGAACAGCCTATCAAATCGCAGCCCCGGCCGATTTCGTAGGCCGACTTCACCCAAGTTTGCACTGAGGTAGAACCGGAAGTGCAAGAACTTGAAGGTAAAACTGCTCCTAGATTTTGGACACTATTTACAGTATGGAGCCTCAAATTCCAAGTGGAATTGGCTTGGGAATAGTCCTAAAATCCCCTCAAGGTGATATCATACCACAAGCTGTATCTTGTGAATTTAATGCAACGAATAATGAAGCTGAGTATGAAGCCCTAATCATGGGTTTAACTACAGCTTTAAGTTTGAATATAACACATTTAAATGTATTTGTTGACTCTCAATTACTAGCTAACCAGCTTTAATGGCGCTTATATGGCAAAGCATTCCAAGATGACTCGTACCTCCAACATGTTAAAGCACTAGCTTCGAAATTTTTATCATTCTCTTTGGAACAGATCCCTAGAGAAGAGAATGCGGAGGCAGACGCCTTGGCCAACTTGGGTTCAACTTGCAAATCAATGTTACATACTAATATCCCCATTATTTATGTTAAGTATCCCGTGATAGACCAAGTTGAAGAAACTCAAGCTGTTCTTCCACCTACCGGGGCACAAGATGCTAAGCCTTCTTGGACCCAACCCGTCATCGAAGTTCCTTCAACTTGGAACTATTCCTCCCGATGTTAAAAATGTTAGATCATTTAAAATTCGAACTTCAACTTTCGTGTTAATAGATAATGTGCCGTTCAAGAAATCTTTGCATGGCATTACCTCGAGATGTGTAGACAAATGAGCAAGTTGAACTTGTGCTCAAAGAAATCCATGAAGGAGTATGTGGGAATCATTCGGGGAAAGGCGTTAGCATCAAAGGCTCTCAAGACGGGATATTATTGGCCAACCATGCGTCAAGATGCCATGGATTATGTACAGGTGTGATGCCCGCCAAAGACACAAAGAACATCTTGCACCAACCTCGCCGAACCTCTACATCCTATAGTCTCATCTTGGCCTTTCATGCAAAGTGGGCATGGATATTGTAGGCAAGTTGCCCAAAGCTCCCTGGGAGGCAAAGTGTTCATGTTGGCTCTAACCGATTATTTCTCAAAGTGGATCGAGGCGTGCTTATGTACAAGTCGAGACAAAGAGGTAATATCGTTTTTAAAGAAAAATATCATTAGCAGTGTTGGTGTGCCGTCGTAAATTATATGTGACAACGGGTCACAATTCATAAGTAAGAAGACTAGAGATTTTTGTGCTCGCCGGGGCATCAAGTTAATCATGTCAACACCGTCCATCCTCAAGCTAATGGCCAAGCCGAATCTAGTAACAAGTTGATTATCAACAACTTGAAGAAGCGCCTGGATCAAAAGAAGGGCAAGTGGGTTGAAGAACTACCACTTGTGCTTTGGGCGTATAGAACCACTTCTAAAGGAGCAACAGTAGAACCCCTATTCTTTAGTGTACGGAGTCGAAGCCGTAATTCCAGCTTGAAGTGACAATCCCCACAAAGAAGGTATGGCTTATTGACTCAAGATGAAAATAACCTCTTGCTAACTCAAGATTTAGATACAATTGATGAGATCGTGGATTTAGCCAAGATAAGGATGGCACTATCGCCAGCCGAATCGCCGTGTCTTACAACAAGAATGTCGAATAAGAAGGTTCCAGTGTTGGTGATTTAGTTTTGAGAAAAGTTTTTCAAAATACAAGAGAACTAAATGCAGTAAACTAGCTCCCAAGTGGGAAGGCCCGTATCTCATCGATGCCGAAGCCGGCAAAGGTGCATACCGGTTGTCAACCCCAAGTGGAGACAGTAATCCCTAGAAGTTGGAACGCAATCCACTTGAAACTCTATTTCATGTGAGTCTAGTTGTTTATAACTAGACCCTCAGTACGGTTTAGAATTTATGTCAAGTTCAATTACACGTTTCAATTTTTTACTCTTATCGAAACCTTACTGACTTGAGCTTCGGAGGGGCGTTAGCTATGCTAACGTCCAGCCCTAACATAAATTTGTTTTGCAAGGTGTAACTTGAGCAAACGGAGTAGGCTCAACATGTTGACACGCCAAGCACGGCCGATACTTGTTGAGACCTAAGTCGGAACAGACAAACATGTTGACACGCCGCACGGCTGATACATGTTTGAGCCTGAGGAGGACAAAGGTCAAGCATGTTGACACGCCGGTACGGTTGATACATGTTTGAACCCGAAGAAGAAAATTTCAACATGTTGACACGCCAGTACGGCTGATACATGTTGGAATTCTAGCTGGAGAGGTATAGAACTTGTTGACACGCCAGGACGGCTGATACTTGTTCTATCCCTTCAAACGATTTACCTCTGATCAAGGTACTTATGGTTAAAAGATTTTCATCTTTTCTTACGAATTAAGGTTTTGACACCTTCGCCTGGGCGCACGTTTTCACACTTTTTCCAAGTTGTGAACTTTTGGTTGTAACATTTTCATGTTACCTACTGGTTATAACATTTACATGTTATCTAAAGAACAAACAAGCGTCTCTTGGAGACATAGACTACTTTGCTAAAAACAGTTAAGTGTTTTCCAAAAGATCTTTTCATAATTAAAGGACAAGTTGGTTAGGCCAAACAAGTCCCTAAAAACCTAAAAACTTGGAGTACTAGACCAACCTAGTACCCCCAAAAGAAATTGTCTCGGTTCTTATGAACCATTACAAACCAAAAAACATTGTTTTAAAGGGACACTCCCCCCATTTGTTGTACCAATAAAGGTACACAAATAAAGCAAAAAATTGTTTTTTCCAAAATACCCAAAAACTTTGAAATGTTTTTTCAAACTTCCTGGCCCGCTGCCGCCGGTGTTGCATTTTCTTCTTGACCATTCTGAGCCACCACCAGGGCACTCAAGGTCTTATCAGTATCATCAACTAGAGCCTCCAAAGCCGCAATTCACTTCCTCTCGCATCTACCGGCTCACCAACAAAATCCTCCAAAACCTTTCTCTCTCGCTTCCACATCCCATTCCGAAGCGCCCGTTCTTATATTCTTCCATGAGTCCAATCCTAGCTTCAAACACCACTTTGGTGGCATTGAACGTAAAATCCTTCTTCGCAGCATCCAATTCCTTTTCATGGGCTTCATGCTCCTTCGCCTTTTCAACTTTAACAACTTTCAACTCCTCCTCTTCAGCTTGGAGATCTTTTTTCAACTTCTCAATCTCCTCAGCATCTTTTGCAGCTTGCTCCTTGAGTTCTTCAACTTCAAAACTGTACCTGGCTGCCTTGATTTTCACAAATACAAGTTGTTCCATAATGGGACACATAATATCCGCAACCTAAGCAAAAGAAATATCGCATTCCTTAAAAAGCTTAGGTAAATCTCGCCTTTTCTCATGATTTACCTCGTCAACAAAGTGGGCTATAGCATCCTTCAATTTCTTCCTTGCTATTCCCAGCCTCTCCTTCATCCAAAACCTCGCATCGATGCCTTTCTTTTCTTTACTTCTTCCTTTTTCTTGGAAGCATTCACATCTCGAACTAGAAGCCATGGACATTGGAGTTGGAGGTTTGTTGTCCTTCTTGACAACTTTCTTTGCTTTAGCGGCAGCCATCAACTCGCAGGCACTTACGGTAGACTTGGATCGCGTAGCTACAACAAGAGCAGGGAGTTAAGGCCATCAAAATGCTCGTGAAAAAATACGAAGATATTTAAGGACTTAGAACCTGTAGACATCTCGGGTAGAGTTGAGGGTAGATCTTCTTCGACTTCAACCTCTGTTTCGCCTCCAGTCACCTCAACAAAAACTCAACAGAAAGGCCTTGAAGGATCTATCGCCTACACCCAACTGGAGAAGCCGATTCACGTTCACTTTAGTCCCTTCTTGTGCCGGAAACAAGTCCGACAGCTTTAGGAATTCTCGCGAAGGGAAATTTTGAGAGTTAGCTACCGTAGTATTAAGAAGCATTCCGTAAAACAGAGGAGCTATTTTCACTACCTTCAAACCTCCATTTGGAAAACACCTTCCTCCTGACCCAAGGTGTCCCTCCTTGCAAAGAAAAATTTATTTTTCCACCCTCTATCCGCAATGTCGTGGTTGGAAATCGAATAGGCTCACCACTTTTGACCCTAAAACCAAACCTTCCTGGACCGAAACTTCTCAAATCAACAGTATACGTCAACTCTTCTAACCCGGCAACCAAATCATCCCTCTCTCCTAACCTAACTAGGGTTTGCAAGTACCTCCATCCTTGAGGCATCATTTGGGCATAATTGAGTTTAGTAGAAGAAAAGAACTTCGTAATCAAGGGGGGAAAAGGGAATCGCAAACCTATGACAAAGGGATATTCCGGAAAACATACCCAAGTGGAAGAGTAACATTCGGAGGTCAAGTCGGGATGGGTGAAGTACACCGTTTCATCAGGCATGGCGTGGTTCTTCTTGATAACCTCTAAGTTTACCTTAGGCATTAAACATTTCTCGTTGTCGGGTTCCTTCAACAAATTCGGGTTTTGAAACCTTCGGCAAACCCTCGTCGCTCTCAAACGCAACTACCTTCTTCCGACCCATTTTTTCAACTTAAAAACAAGAAATCAAGACGAAATTGAAGAGAAGGCAAGAAACTCACCGTAGTTATTTGTTCGATTTTTCGCTTCCTTGGCTCTTCTCCTAGAAACCTCTGAAAGTGACGTTCTTGATTTGGTGAAAGAGAGAGTTGGAGAGAGAGACCACTTATTAAATAAGGGTTTGAAGGTGGTTGAGACCTTTTAAAACAAATACACCTTTTTGCCTCGAGAAACTACCTGAAAACCGTCCCATCGCGTTTCTTTTTTAAAACCGTCGTTCCTTTCTTATTTTGGCAAACCTTTTGAATTCTTTTTGTCTCTTTCTATTCTTCTTTTTTAAATTCAAAAAGTTTGGGGGCAATTGTTGGGCCCTACATTTTCAATCAACATGTTTGCAACTTACGCCTAAACAACTTGGTACTAACAACTTGGGTTGTTCTATTTACAACTTGGTTTTTACAGGTTGGGACGCATAACGCTTTTCCTATTTTATAGGGAACGTGCCAAAGACCAGTTCAACCACGATTCTTCAGCAAGCCAACGATTACCTCTTTCCCAACGGATGAGTGCGGATAAATCTCCAAGGATAAACCTCAACTCCGAGTTTGTAGGCCCTCATTGTTATTTAGTTTTATTCTTGAGGTATAAAAAGGAACATACACTGTAAATTCACACACGCACTACACTAGCCTAAGCTCCCTTTTCATACGCTCTTAGCATTGTAATCTCAAGAAAATTCATAGTAAACTTTCGGTCAAGGCAGGAGCCACATCCTCCCGGGGTTTTATGCCGGCGAACAAGTTGTTCAAGGGCTTTCCCTAGTCAACAAATGTCTTGTGTCCATTTCTATTCAACTTGATAGTCATTGTACCTAGATTCATATCACTTTAGTCACTTTTCCCATCATACAAATCTAATTGTTGAAATCTGACCAAAACAATAGTGAAATATGTTTTTGTCGCTTCAATTGAGATATTAGGGACATGTATTTTTTTGCCTTCGTTATTTGGGGATGTACCGACAATTTTAATGATAAATAATTATATTGTGATAATGTGTAGTATTTTGATAAAAATAATATTTTTACATATATATTGTTTTTTCTTGGAGCAGCAATTAGATTAAAATCACATTTTGCAACACTATTTCGTAGTAAAAAAGATGGCTACGCTATGAATATCGCTATGAATATGTTTCATAGCAAGACAGTAACATTCGGTGACGAAAATGTTTTGTAGTAGAAGAATGTATTTATAGCTATGAAAATGTTTCATAGCAAGACAATAACATTCGGCGACGAAAATATTTTGTAGTAGAAGAATGTATTTATAGCTACGAAAATAATTTCGTCGCTAAAAGAATTCATTTGGCTACAAAAAATAATTGTTGAAAAAACCCTTTAGCGACAGTTTTTTATTTTGTCGCAGAAACTATTTGGCGACAAAATTTATTTTTCGTAGTTAAAAAATATACCTACGACTACGAATATTATTTCGTCGCCAATACCCTTTAGCGACGTCGCATAGGCGACGAAATTGCGACGAAATCAGATTCGTCGCCAATACTCTTTAGCTACGAAATCTTAACATTTTGCTACAAAATTTTTCGTAGCAAAATCTCTTTTTTTTTGTAGTGTTGAAATTGAAGTCCGCAACTAAATGATCCCATACCGGACTTTGTCAAAGCCTGCGGGCTTTAGGCCCGTGCACACCCCTACTAATTTCAATGTACAAAAAAAAAAACCTTTAGCCGGATCATAAAGCTAAAGCACCCTTCCTAAGGGCAACTCCAATGATATGTATCAAAATCAAATTTTGATACCCATGCAAATGAGTTAGTATATTCAATGGTATTTGCATATGTATCAAAATTTGGTGTGGAGTTAGAAAATGTACCAAATTTGATACCTTCCTTAACTCGGCACCAAATTTTAATACCTACTCCCTCTGTCCCATAAAACATTATCCCTTTTACTATTTTGGGCGTCCCACTTTAAAGTCCCACTTTCCTAAAAAGGAAAAAAAATTTACTATTCTCTCCACTCATTCTCTCTCCTCCCACTCACAACACTTTTCAAATTTACTATTCTCTCCACTCATTCTCTCTCCTCCCACTCACAACACATACTTTAATAACATTATTTCTTATTTTCCGTTCTCAATAGTAAAGGGGTAAAGTTCTCCGGGACGGAGGGAGTATACATTTAATCATTAAAGATACTAACTACTTTGCATATGTACCAAACTGTCTTTTTCAACTTCTTATTTTTTAAACCCACTTATGACTCTGGCACTATTTTATTTAATTTTCATTTTATTTTTAATTATTATAAATATTTAATTAGTTAAAATATTTTAAACGTGAAATAAATTTAACAATATAAAAATAAAAATTTGAGTAATAAATTTGATACTAATATAGGAGATGCTAGTACTTTTACATAGGTATCAAAATTTGATTTTGATACCTATGCAATGTAATTTGATACCTTATAAATAGTTTATATCGGTATCAAAATTTGATTTTAATAGCTATGTCTTAACTCCATACATTGGAGATGCCCTAAGCCCGCGATGGATTTGAAACCGGTGTTGCTGCCGACGACTATTGTACTGCAATGGGTCCAATTCAGTCTCAAGACTAATTATTTCGGAATTTTTCAGTCCTATAATAAGGTTCTTAATTTGATATCACACGGATATTAAAAAAAAAGTAAATGTTGTTAGTATAAAAGTAAATATAAGAGAAAAAGTGAGTATGAAGTTTTATTATGGGAAAGACAAGTGGGTTTTACTATCTATTTTAAATAATAAAAAAAAACTAAAACTCTGACTCTGAAACATACCAAAAAGCAAAATAAGAACCTTATTCTATTTGAACGACGAACGAAAGGAATATATTCTGAAAGGCCCTTTGTTGATATGCAGATGATCAGACAGCTATGGTTTGGCTTAGCTGTCAGATGTTTGTTGATTTGTGCAGCAGAATAAGTGAAGCTTGAAATAATGATAGGACAAAGAGCACAAAGAAATAATGCAAGTGTGTGAATGTGTTTGCAGAAATGTAATAACACAGAGAATTTAAAGTGGTTCAGAGTTCACTCCTCCTACATCCACCCCCACTGTCAATCTTGACAAGTGAGATCAATTTTATTATAATCTTTAATCAACAAAAATTACAAATGATTGATTTAGGCAAGTTCCTTGAACTTCCTCTTCCTAATTAGTACAGTCAACTAGGGATACACTTAAAGTACAGTCTTAAGTGTTTTTACAACTTGAAGTACAGTCTCAAGATTTTACAAAACAACTAATACACTCAAAGTACAGTCTTGAGTGTTTACAAACTAATTCTACACCTAAAGTACAGTCTTAGGATTTTGGAATTTGTGAATTAACACACTAGGGTTGTTTGTTGTTGAAGCAGAGGTTTAGGGGTGAGGGTTTTGGTTTGGAACAGGGTTTGAAGGGTAGGGATTGGTGAGTGTGTGTGTGGATTACAGGAGGTGTGTGTGGGTGTAAGGGAAAGGTTTTGGACTGTGAAAAAGAGTACTTTTCAAGTGTAATTTGTGTAGAGGATGAACTCCTCTATTTATACCCTTCAATGTAGCCGTTGGAATATGACTGTTGCAGCTACATTAATGAGCCTTGACTGGTCTTTGCCCCACTTGTCCACTTGCAGGTCTTCATGAGCTGGCTTGAGCTGTGGCTTGAGCTGAGAGCTTCCAGAAGGTCTTCAGTGGTCTTCATTGGTCTTCAATGGTGAACTTGACAGCTGTGAAGATCCAGGTTCCACTTTGGTTGAGATTGTGGTAGCAGAGATTGAGACAAAGTGATGGCTATCAGAGGAATGAAGTCATAGCTGTCAGATCATACTAAGGCTTAGCTATCAGAGATGTTCTCTAATAAGGACTGAGATGCACTTGATGATCTTGATAGTTAAGAGAGGGAATATGATTCATGTTTATTGATTGAATGTAACCAATGTATAAGATATAATCATAACTGTCATACTCATAGCTGTCAGATAAACTGAAAGATGAATATAACAGATTTCCTCTTTTGATATAAACCCTGTTCTATATATATATTCCTTGATCAAAACCAACTAACTAGGATATTGATCAGAGTTAGGTCCTAATAATTTCCCCCTTTTTGGTAAAGGAAGATCTATTTAGAACATGTCTTCACAGTTTAATGATAATAGATAAATATAAATGAAAGAAGTAATTCAGGGATTCATATCATGCACAAGTAATCAGAATGAGATTGAAATACTTGGATTTGATTTCAAGATGAGTGAAGTTCACATATTACAGCCATTCAAACACAAAACCAAACAAAAGATTGTTTCAACCACAAAAGAATTTCAACAAAATACAATTCAGTCATCAGCAAGTTGATCATAGAATTCTTCTCTTTCTTGTCTTGCTGAAAGGAGCTCATTTCTTTCTTCCTCCAGTTCTCTTCTCATTTCTGGTTCAACTCCTCTGTAATAGAACTCATTGTTCCATTCCCAAGTCATCCTCTCATCATATTTGAAGAACTTATCTTCCTTTGCTTTCAGTTGGGCTCTAGTGAGAGGCATCTGATCATTTCTTATTCTCATTGTGCCCCACAGATGCTTCTTCTTGTTCCTTGCTTTCTTGCTTATCTTGGGCACAAGAGATGGATCTGGTTGAGGAACAGGTGACATATGAACTGGGGCTTGAGGAATAAGGGACATTTGAAAGGATTGTTGAGGAGGGTTGGAAATGGTAGAAGATGGAATTATTATGGGAGAGACTTGATCTGGGCTTGAAAGATCATCATCATCATCATCACTGTCAGAGTCTGATGAAAGATCAATAACATTATGAGCTCTGCTTTGGCTGACAGCTATGGATTTTCTGAACTCTTTGATCTCAGGAATAGAGATCAGTTTCATGAAGTGAGAGTTTTCATTGGGAGAGTTGAAGAGAATGGGATCAATAGAGATGAAGGGTGAAAGATAGGGCTCAATGCCTGGATTAAGGGTTGGGGGAAAGATATTGACAATTTTGCTTATCAAAAGCATAAGGGCACACTTCTGTTCAAACAGAGAGAGAAAGAATGATTTGGCAAGTTCAATGCACAAAGTGAAAACTAGACCTTTTGGCATGAAGAGACAAGAATTGAGTGATGGAGAGAGAAGTTGGCTAAAGAGAATTTCCCAATCAATAAGTGTATTGGGAGTGATGAATTTTGGGAATGATGGGATTTGATGAACAAAATGAGAGGTTGATGAAGTCCTTGACACTTTCCATTCTTCATAGGCAAAGAAAACTAATCCTGCAAGATTTCTTGCCACCATAATCAAACCATTTCTTGACAGTTCCCATGATTTTGGATAGGTAAAGGGGTTTGCAATTTCTGGGAAATGGGTCACATTGGCTAACCTTGTTTTTGCTGCTTTGATGGAATAAATTGAAAAGTCAATGCCACAGCTAAGCATCCAAGGTTCCTTTTTGGGAAGGTAGGCTTGATTGGGAGTTGGAGGAATGGAATGGCTTGGAGGGCTGTCAGGACTGTTAGGGATGGGATCACTGTCAGATATCTCTTGACCTTGTCCAGCTAGAATTGGACTTTGAGGGGAGGCTTCAGTAGATTCATTCTCAGGAATTGGAGAAATTGGCTTGGTAGGAGCAGAGGCATGGGTTGAAAAAGATGGGATTGAGACAGATGAATGATCAAGACTTTGCTTGAGGAGATCAGAACAAAATTAGGATTTTAGAAGGTTCAAAGCTGCCCTAACTTCTCCCTTGGTCAACTTTTGCTCAAGAATAGATACCAGGACTGCCTCATTTTCTGGGGTTCCATCAAACACAAGTCCCTTGCAAGCATTAAGGATTGTTTCTCCCTTTGAGACAAGATTGGGATCAATTTCAACACCAACCTTTTTGAGACTTTGAATGACCTCAGATGTCTTATCAGGATTCCCCCTATCAATTTCAACAGTAGGGGTAGGTTCATTCACAAGCTCAGTCTCAGGTATAGAGGGGATGGTTTGGATATCTTCATCCATAGCTGTCACCTTTGGATTACTGGATGACTCTCCTGGTCCACTTCTTTTCTTGATAAGCCTAGACCTGAGTTCATCTATGGCTATCACTGTTTCCTCTTTACTAAGAACATCATCAAGATAAATGAGAGCAGCCTTCTCAGTATCAGGGTTCCCATCCAACTCAATAGCATCAATGGCTCTTAAGATTTTGGCTAACTGTTGAGGTTGGGTAGAGGGGATGTTTTCATCAGTGTTCCCCCTTAAAGGTTGCTTCTCTGATTGTTCTTTGAGGTTAAGGATGGCTTCTATGGCTGACTGGTGACCTGAGCTAGGTGTGGATGACTTGTCCACTCTTGGACTGACAGTAGTGGATTTTGGAGAAAGGGAAGGGGTATTTATTTTGGTTTTCTTGGCCTTGGGAGCTTTCTTTTCAAGTTTTCTTTTCTTTGGCAAGGATTTAGAAGGAATGGATAAAGAGGATTGTACCTTGGATCTGGTAGCTGTCTGCCTGGTAGGGATAGCTGTCAGAGGTTGCTTCCCTTTGTGCACAGTTTTGGATAAGTTAATGGCTGCCTGAAGCTCTTGAGGGTCTATGGTATCATCACCAACATTAGCTTGACCCATGGTGTCAACCTCATGACTGTCAATGGCACCTCTTTCTTCATTAGCCTTATCATGGCTGTCAGACAAGGTAGTTTCACTGTCAGCTACCTGAACATCCTTGCCTTTGCCCTTATTGCCATGAGATACCACAGTCTTTTTCAACAATCCAGTCTTCTTCACATTGGATTGTACACCCCTCTTTATTCTTCTACTTGTAGCCAATGCTATCAAGTCCTTCCAGTGTTCAATTTTCTTTCTTGTTTCTTCTTGCAGTTTTTCTTGAGTCTCAATAAAACTACTGGTACTTACATCATCTCCAGCTTTCATCACAGCTCCCTTCTTTTGTTTCAATGCAAAAGTTCTGTCATTGAAACACTTGGTCTCTGACAGCTTCACAGTCTTCAACCATTTCTTGTGTAGAGGAGGATTGAGCTTAGGAATTAGAACATCAAGAATTCCACTCATGAATCTGAAGTTGTTCATCTTTCCACCTTGCTTCTTGAATTTTAGAGTGGAGGTTGAGACTGCAAGCTGGAAGTTGTGAAGAAGAACAATGCACCAGTTTGTGTCTTTGGTCATTAGGCTCAGCATTTGCTTCCATTCATTTGATCCCATTTGATCAAATGAAGATTGCTTGCCATCAATGGCTTTATTCACCACATCCATAAGAGTTGATTTGAAAATGTCAGCTTTGTCCTTAACCATGGCCTTGTCCTGTACACTCTTAAAGTCATGAACTTTAACCCCAAAGAATTTCTCATACACAGTCTTCAATCTATCTGACCCTCTATCCCATATGTTCTTCACAGCATCAGCTTTGTTTGGGATCTCATAGACTTCACTGACCATTTCTTGAGTAATGGTTATCTCCATATTGTCTATGGTGGCAGTAATTGAGTTGTTTTCCTTGTTCCTCTGTCCCACAAGGTAAATCTCTCTGCACAGTTATTCATAAATTGGAGGTCTGGCTCCCATGAATTTAAGCAATTCATTGACCTCAAGAAGTTCTTGGATGAGTATCCCAACTTCAGACTCATAGAAGCTAGGTTTAATGAAGTAACTGTGAGCATCTGGGTAACTTGGTTTTGATGCTGCCATTGATGGTTAAAGGAATTAGGGTTGAAGGAATACGATGAAGGATTAGTGAGTGAAAGAGATGAATTTTAAACAGAGGTTTAATGAAACAGGGGTTTTGGTGATTACGAAAGGAGAGAGAGACAAATAATGAGTGGAGAGTGGGTTTTAATGGGCATTGGGGGTTTCAAAGTTTAGTAACTGTTCACATGAACAGTGATTTTTGCCCTTCCCCACGTTGAGGCATTAACTTCCACAGAGCACAAGAAGAACATTCTCTTTTTCAAGAATTTTGCAGGTGAAGAGATGGCTAAGGAAGTGACAATTGTGAGCAATTAACACGATCAAATCACATAAAAGTTGCTTTAACCTAGCTGTAGAAAAAACTTTGACAGTTAAGTCTAGTTTGAATGATGATGGCTGTCTGAGATAGCTATGGAAAACTTGCCTATAAAACAATGACAATTTCAGAGGAAACTTATTCAGATTGTTTTACAAACACAAATGGGTAGATTTTCCTCAAAGTTTAATCCCAAAAATATGGCTCAAACAGCAAGACAGTTGGTTTTTGGGAAGAATTGTGAGGATGATTTGAGGGGGGATGAAATGGAGATAGAGAGAGAGTCCTTCAATGTAGTTGAAAGTTCAGAGGGAGTGAGTGACAGAGGTAAGAACAAGAGAGTGAGAGTAGATCAGGACTATGGTGTCAAGGAGGTAGCTGTCAGAGAGAAAATTGACAGTAGAGAGGGAGAGGGAATAAGGCTTTTTGGAAAGACTATCAAGGTTGATCAGGGTGAGTCCAGTAAGGGAAAAAGTAAGGTAGAGAGGGTTTATACATTGGGGGAATTGGTTAAGCAAGATAGGGCTCAGACAGCTATGGAAAGGAGCTTAGCTGTCAAGAAGAAGGTTAAGCCTGAGAAGCTGTATACTCCAGCGAGCAGTGATTCACTCTCTCCAGGGGTTGGATTGTTGGAGGGGATAGGTGATAACTTTGCTGGAGTGCATGTTTCTCCTTCTTCAACAATATCATACCTATTCAACCAGGTTATTGGTTGTTTTAGCCCTGCCAGAGTTCCTGCTGTAGAGAGAGAAGAGTCAAGGGCTAGCCAACCACTTGTAGTTGCTGGGAATGGATCTTATTCTGGAGAATTTAGCTTTGTGACACCAATGGAGGGTTTGCTTCAACCATATGATGCAGTTGAAGAGTGGTGGCCAAGGAGAGCAAGT
Source organism: Adenophora triphylla var. japonica (assembly GCA_022495995.1). Lineage (NCBI taxonomy): Eukaryota > Viridiplantae > Streptophyta > Magnoliopsida > Asterales > Campanulaceae > Adenophora > Adenophora triphylla. Next base: position 110,300 of record JAFEMH010005368.1, read on the forward strand.
CCTTCACTTCAATATTCTGTCACTTCAATTGATCCCTTCCTGGAGAGGCACCCAATATGGTTGCAAAGGTATCACCAGACCTTGCAATCTACACAGGAGGCAAGGTGTGAAGGAATGAGTACTGGAGGAGGATCTGGAGAAACAGTGACATTCCCTAAGAATGTCTGACAGCTATGGTGAGGATTTGAAGAGGAGAGATGGTTCTGGAGATTGTTTGGTTTTAAAGAAGTTTTTGGTGAGTGAATGAAGATGAAAGAGAGAGGGATTTCATGGTTTGTTTTCTGTTTTTATTTATGTTTTTGTTCTTCATGACTTTTGAATGGATAGCTATCAGTAGATAGCTATCAGAGATGTTTTTGAGGGAATAGCTGTCTGGCTCCATTGTGACAGCATTGCCCTGAATTATGTAAGCCTCCTTTTTATTTATGAAGAACAACTCTTTATTTTGGCATATTTATCATTCCAAGCATAGCTCTTAACATCTCAAATCACTTTTCATCCATTGCCTTAGTAAGAATATCAAAGACATTATCCTCAGTACAAACTTTTGCAAGGTTGATATTCCCTTTTTCAACATGGTCTCTGAAGAAGTGATGTCTGACCTCAATATGCTTTGTTTTTTAGTGTTGGACAGGGTTTTCTGTCATGGCAATAGTGCTTGAGTTGTCACAGAAGATGGGAATGTTGGATAATTCAATTCCAAAGTCTTGAAGTTGACTTTTAAGATAGAGAATTTGAGAACAATACAAGCCTGCAGCAATATACTCAGCCTCAGCTGTTGAAGTGGCTACTGAGGTTTGCTTTTTGCTTGACCATGAAATGATTCTTGATCCAATAAACTGGCATCCACCACTTGTGGATTTTCTATCTAGATGACATCCAGCATAGTCAGAGTCAGTGAATCCAATTAGAGAGAATGGGGATTCAGTGGGATACCACAAGACAAAATCAGAGGTTCCTTTGAGATATCTTAGAATTCTCTTGACAGCAGAGAGATGAGATTCCTTGGGATTTGCTTGAAATCTAGCACAGAGACAGACACTAAACATAATGTCAGGTCTTGAAGCTGTTACATAAAGGAGAGATCCAATGTAACTTCTATAAAGTGTTGGATTTACACTTTGACCATCTGGATCTGCATGGAGTTTGGTTGTGGTTGACAAGGGGGTTTTGGCAAGGGAAGCAGTTTGCATGTCAAACTTCTTGATCATATCCCTTGTGTATTTAGCTTGGTTAATGAAGATTCCTTCCTTCATTTGCTTGACTTGAAGACCCAAGAAGAAAGTAAGCTCACCAATCATACTCATTTCAAACTGGTCTTTCATAATATCTCCAAATTCAGTGCACAAGTCTTCATTTGATGAACCAAAAATGATGTCATCAACATAGACTTGGATTAGCAACTGATCATCTCCATATTTCTTGATAAACAAAGTGTTATCAATATGGCCCTTGGTAAATCCTTTGCCAAGGAGATATCTAGATAGAGTATCATACCAAGCTCTTGGTGCTTGTTTAAGCCCATACAATGCTTTGTCCAATTTATACACATGATTAGGAAACTTTGGGCGCTCAAAACCAGGGGGTTGAGATACAAAAAACTTTTCATTTAAGACTCCATTCAGAAATGCACTCTTGACATCCATTTGGAATACTTTCATCTTCTTGAATGAAGCATAGGCAAGGAATAGCCTAATAGCTTCAAGTCTTGCAACAGGTGCAAAAGTCTCATCATAGTCAATACCTTCTTCTTGTCTGTATCCTTGAGCAACCAGTCTAGCTTTGTTTCTTACAAAAACTCCTTCTTCTTTCATCTTATTTCTAAAAACCCATCTTGTTCCAATGACAGTTTGGTTTCTTGGTTTAGGAACAAGTTGCCACACTTTGTTCCTTTCAAACTGCTCTAATTCTTCTTCCATGGCTTCTATCCAGTCAGTATCTTGGAGTGCTTCATTTATTTTCTTTGGTTCCACTTGGGATATGAATGCACTCATGAGAAAAGGGATGTTGTCTGGAACTGGGGTTTTATCAATTTGAAGACTGATATAAAGGTCTTTATTGGGTGGAATGATATGAGTAATGGTGGATTCATCATTGGTTTTGGGAGGAGAAAGAGGATTATTGGATGGAGATGGAAGATGACTAGTGGATGGATTACATGATGAATTTGGATGGCTGTCAGCTAGGGGTTGGCTGTCAGCTAAGGAAGAAGTTTGGGAGATGTCAGTCAAGGGATGACTATTCTTTTGAGTATTCTCTTCCTCATCATTTGGATTGGTAGTGGCAGTGATTGCTGTTGACTTGGTTGGCTGGATTGGTTGATGATGGGAGAGGGATTGGTCATGGTACATGCAGCGCGGGGATAGGCTGTCGAGATGAATTTCTTGGAACCATGTATGGAAGATTTGATGAATCTTGTTCATGATGGAGAACAGTTGAATCAAGAATGGGAGATTCTTCAGGGAGATTATCAAGGTTTCCCAAACCTTCATCAAAATCACACAATTCAGTTACACTTTGATCATTGTTTTCATCAAAGTCAACATGAATTGATTCTTCCACAACAAGTCTTCTTTTGTTGTAAACTCTATAAGCTTTGCTTGTGTTAGAGTACCCAAGAAAGATTCCTTCATCACATTTGGAGTCAAATTTATCCAAATTGTTTTTGCCATTGTTGTGAATGAAGCATCTACTTCCAAAACTGTGAAAGTAGGAAATGGTAGGAACTTTGTCATTCCATAGTTTATATGGAGTCTTCTTATGGAATTTGTTGATTAGTGTTTTATTTTGAACATACACAGCAGTAGTGACAGCTTCACCCCAAAAATATTTTGGGAGATTGTGTTCTGACAGCATTGTTCTTGCTGCCTCACAGATTGTTCTGTTCTTCCTTTCAGCAACACCATTTTGTTGGGGTGTTCTTGGGGCTGAAAAATTGTGATCAATTCCTTTTGAATCACAATACTCTTCTACTCCTGTGTTCTCAAATTCTTTTCCATGATCAGATCTGATCTTGACAATGGATGTCCCTTTTTGATTTTGAATTTTATTGAACAACTTTGTCAGACAGCTAAGGGAGTCACTTTTGGATTCAAGAAGAATGATCCAAGTGAATCTGGTGTAGTCATCAACCACAACTAGGGAGTATCTCTTTCCTCCTAAAGATCTAGTCCTTATGGGTCCAAAGAGATCCATATGGAGTAGTTCAATAGGTTTTGAGGTGTCCAATCTGGTCTTGGGCTTGAATGAAGATCTCTTTTGCTTCCCACATTGGCATGCTTTGCAAAGTTTGTCCTTCTTGAATGGGATCCTTGGAAGACCTCTGACTAGATTTGAATTTGCAAGCTTGGAGATGGTTTTATGGTTAAGGTGAGCCAATCTTTTGTGCCAAAGCCATGACATATCAGATTGACTAAATGACAGAAGGCAGTGAGCATTTGAGGACTCCACAATCTCTAAGTTTAAGCAATAGAGATTTCCTTTTCATGAACCAGTCAGAATGACTTTATTGCTTTTATCTTTAACAGTGCATTTATCCTTGGTGCAAACAACATGATATCCCTTATCACAGATTTGACTAATGCTAATCAAATTGTGTTTGAGACCCTCTACACAAGACACATTTGTAAAAATGATATCTTTTGTAATAAGATTTCCTGATCCTTTGACCTTAGCTTGGGAATTGTCACCAAAGGTTACATTTGGACCATTTTTAGGGGAATATTATTGCAACCAGTCTTTATTGAAGGTCATATGTCTACTACAACCACTATCTAAATACCAGAGTCCTTTCCTAGGTACCTGCAAAATAGAAAGTAAATTTTATGGTACCCCTTTTTATTCTTTTGGGTCCAAAGGATTAGTTTTTCTTTAGAACCCTAGCTTTGTTCATTGATCCCTTTTTGAAGAACTGGTTTAGGGTATGGTAATATGACATGATTTGCATCATGTAAGGTGTAAGGACAGTGGATTGGGATGGATTGAAGAAGTGGTTTGGGTTGTTGTATTGGGGTTGAAACTGAAAGTTATTTGAATAAGATGATCTGGGAGAGTCATTTTGACTTGCATGACTTCTTCCATTTGAGTATTGCCACTGAGGTTTTTGTTTTTTGGTGTACCTATGTTTGCTATAGAATCTTTGTTGCCTTGGAGTTCTTTGTGGTTTGGAAGATCTTGGCTGTCTGTCAGGCCTTGGCTGTCTGTCAGGGCTTGGCTGCCTAGCATCTTTTGCAACTCAATTTCTTTACGTATATTGGCCCCTTTTTGAACCCAAATATACTTGCTTCCTTGGATTTTACTTGGTCCTTTGTTTGAGTGACTATGACCAGGTAAGATTTTCTTAGATTTTCCCTTGGTTTGAACAGGATAAGTTTGAGTTTGATAGCCGCCGTAACTTAGGTTTTCTAGAACCATTTTTTCAATGGCCCTTTCACCAGTGGGAGGAGTGTACACCTTTTGTGTAGGATCATCAGCACCAATCCATGTTTTGTCACTAGGACGCCTTTGGGTGTAGGTGAAAAGGGATAATGCTTTGCTTGACATGTTCCATGAATCTATTTTCTTTTTAAGAGCATCATTTTATTTTTCAAGATTACTGAGTCTTTGACAATTTTCATGATTACTTGATGTCTCAAATTGCCGATCCATGTTTTGTTTTTCAAGCATGATGCATTGATCTCTTAGCCCTTGACATGCTTTCTCAAGATCAGAATTGGTTTTTGTGAGGGTGTCAATGGTTGAGGATTGGGAAAGGTTCTCATTGACCAGTGAAGCAAAGCTAGTTTTTTGTTTTTTGGTTTGAATTAAAAGAGTGCAAACTAATTGTTTGAAACCATCAATATTTAAGGAGTTAAAATCATGTACCTCTTTTAGTTCATCTGCAGCAGCAAGTGCTTCCATTTCTTCCTCATTGTCTGATTCTTTCTCATCTTCAGCTATAAGACATAGCATGGCTTCTTCTCCTTCATTGTCAGAATCATCACTTGACACATACTCTTCATCACTGAATTTTGATGAGTCAGCTATCATAACTTTCTCCTTGTTTTTGTCATGTTTATTTTTGGAGCAATTGAAGCAGTTGCACTTGGAACTGTGAATGATCTCTTTTGAGTAGGTCATCTTCTTAACTGTCTGATTGTCCCTAGGTTTCCTTGGTTCAGAACAATCAGATGAGTAATGTCCTTGCTTTCCACAGTTGAAGCAATCAATTGTCTTCTTGTAGTTATCTTGTTGAGAATTAGATGTGGAAGGGTTGAATTTTTTGTCAAAAGATTTCTTTTGAAATTTCATGGCATTTCTGACAGCCATGGATATGAGACTTGGAATGTCTTCTTGAGAGATCTGTTTGCTGACAGGTTTGGAGCTGATGTTTATCTTTTGAAGAGCATTGTTGACAATGATCTCAATGTCTTGGTGAGTGATTGGTTTGTGGACAGTTTCTTGAGCAGTTAAGGCTAAAGTTTGTGAAATGATAGGAACTGGTTGAATTTTTATCATACCTTCCAGTTCATAAGCTTCAAGCTTTCCAAAATACTGTTCAAATGTCATTGTGCTCCATTCAGATCCTTCTCTAATAGGTAAAGCTACCTTTTCATATTCTTGTGGGAGATTAGAATATATCTTGAGGCAGAGATCTTGTTGTTCAAAGGTTTTTCCATGGTCAGCAATAGATCTAACAAGGTTTTCAAACCTTCGTTGAGCAGCACTCACTTTTTCTCCAGGATAGAACTTGAAGTTGTCTAATTGCCTAAGCAAGTTATACAAATTTTGTGTCCTGACACTGGTGTGCTTAGTGAACTTTGTTTGAATGAGAGCCCATGCTGATCTGGCATTTGGTTCCTTAGCAATTTCTTATGCTAGTGAGTCATTTACATTCTTTTGAAGAATGTTTTTGACCTTTAAGTTTGCACTGATCAATTGTTTCTCAGATTCAGACCATGTTTCTGGGGATTTGGTCTTACTAGGTCCTCCATCAATACAGATTTGAGTTGGGTAGGACACTTCATTCTCTAGAACATACCAGTTCCATATATTGTTTGCATCAAGGTATGTTTTTATTTTTGAAGCATAGATCTCAAAAGATCCACAGTCATCAATGTGTGGGATGTCTTTCTCATTATTTCTCCTTGGTTGAGGCATGGTGGGTTTGAAGAGGATCCTTCACAAGTTGTTAGACTTTTGAATGTGAAGACAAGCTCTGATACCAATTGAAAGGCCCTTTGTTGATATGCAGATGATCAGACAGCTATGGTTTGGCTTAGCTGTCAGATGTTTGTTGATTTGTGCAGCGGAATAAGTGAAGCTTGAAATAATGATAGGACAAAGAGCACAAAGAAATAATGCAAGTGTGTGAATGTCTTTGCAGAAATGTAATAACACAGAGAATTTAAAGTGGTTCAGAGTTCACTCCTCCTACATCCACCCCCACTGTCAATCTTGACAAGTGAGATCAATTTTATTATAATCTTTAATCAACAAAAATTACAAATGATTGATTTAGGCAAGTTCCTTGAACTTCCTCTTCCTAATTAGTACAGTCAACTAGGGATACACTTAAAGTACAGTCTTAAGTGTTTTTACAACTTGAAGTACAGTCTCAAGATTTTACAAAACAACTAATACACTCAAAGTACAGTCTTGAGTGTTTACAAACTAATTCTACACCTAAAGTACAGTCTTAGGATTTTGGAATTTGTGAATTAACACACTAGGGTTGTTTGTTGTTGAAGCAGAGGTTTAGGGGTGAGGGTTTTGGTTTGGAACAGGGTTTGAAGGGTAGGGATTGGTGAGTGTGTGTGTGGATTACAGGAGGTGTGTGTGGGTCTAAGGGAAAGGTTTTGGACTGTGAAAAAGAGTATTTTTCAAGTGTAATTTGTGTAGAGGATGAACTCCTCTATTTATACCCTTCAATGTAGCCGTTGGAATATGACTGTTGCAGCTACATTAATGAGCCTTGACTGGTCTTTGCCCCACTTGTCCACTTGCAGGTCTTCATGAGCTGGCTTGAGCTGTGGCTTGAGCTGAGAGCTTCCAGAAGGTCTTCATTGGTCTTCAATGGTGAACTTGACAGCTGTGAAGATCCAGGTTCCACTTTGGTTGAGATTGTGGTAGCAGAGATTGAGACAAAGTGATGGCTATCAGAGGAATGAAGTCATAGCTGTCAGATCATACTAAGGCTTAGCTATCAGAGATGTTCTCTAATAAGGACTGAGATGCACTTGATGATCTTGATAGTTAAGAGTTGGAATATGATTCATGTTTATTGATTGAATGTAACCAATGTATAAGATAGAATCATAACTGTCATACTCATAGCTGTCAGATAAACTGAAAGATGAATATAACAGATTTCCTCTTTTGATATAAACCCTGTTCTATATATATATTCCTTTATCAAAACCAACTAACTAGGACATTGATCAGAGTTAGGTCCTAACATATTCCACATGAATCCGGTATATATCTCGGTCATTGATTTTCAATGATGAATGTTTTTTTATTTACACGACTGTAGCAGCATAGCAGCACATTTTGGGCCAACAAGAGTTCTAGTGGGAGATGACCTTAAAGTGCATTCAGTTCAACAGGATTATATTTATTTATTTTTGTTTATGTAGCTATTGAATGCGTCCAGTTCAAATTAATAACCAAAAGCATATTGACTTGGAGCCCTTCTCTTCATTATTTTTAAACATTTGTATTTGACTTTGACTTGTTCCAGACACGTATCCATCCATTTCTTATGTTTTGGCCAACCTATAAATACCTAACCTTAACGGTTTTATATCTCCTCATCCTTCACAACTTCATCAATATCTCACAGCAAACTTAACCAAATTCCAGCCTTCACATAAAACTTCACAAAATGTTTCAACTTTTCTTCTTCTTCATCTTCTTTACTGTATTCTCGTCTTCTGTTTTATCCCAACCATCCATTCAAAATATTCCCGTGCCATCAGTGGGTCCTCATAACACCGCCTTCGACTCCCTAGGCCGGGGCCCATACACCAGTGTCATGGACGGTCGAATTCTCATGTACCAAAGAAACCGATTCGTTGACTTTGCCTTCACCGCCCCCAATAGGTCAAGAACCCTTTGTGATGGCATTACTGCCCTCAATATGTTGTCCACTTGCGGAAGGCCTTTAAGTTTGGCATTTTACCATCGCACCAGACAACTCTACATTGCTGATGCGACTTTAGGTTTATTTGTCGTTGGACGTAACGGAGGCCAAGCTACTCAACTTGCCTCAAGCGCAGATGGAATTCCATTTAGATTCACCGTTGGTCTAGATGTTGACCAGTCAAACGGAGACGTTTACTTCACCGACGCAAGTTCTTCCTCCGGAATTGAGTATGTACATTACGTCAGTCATATGCTTATAAAAATTTAACATTATTTCTTTTCCCTGTTTTTTTTTTTTCATTTCGTGCTTAGTATTTCTTTCTTTCTTTCTTTCACTTCTACAGCGATGTTGGCACTATACTTTCCAATAGCGATTCCACAGGAAGGCTACTTAGATATGACCCGAGAACTAGAAGGGTTTCTGTTTTACTAAGTGGAATTTCAGGTGCAGCTGGAGTTGCTATTAGCAGAGATCGCTCCTACCTTCTTATAACAGAATTTGTTACTGCCAGGGTCCGAAAGTATTGGCTAAGGGGTCCAAATGCAAACACTGTAGAGGTTATACTACAAATAACTACTGGGATTGCGGACAATATAAGGAGGACGGAATCTGGAGACTTTTGGGTGGCGGTGACAAGCCTAACGGGTCAACTTCTTGGGGTTAGGATAAACGGGTCTGGAACTATTCTAGAAACGTTGACTTTTAGTCCACAGTTTGAGGCACCTTTTCTTGCAGAAGTTTATGAGTACAGGAACTCCATATATCTCGGCTCTCTCATGGGAGCTAATCTTGGAGTATACAGGAGATGATCTTCGTCTAATTCACACTCTGAAAACAAGAAACATGTAATGTATATTAAAATTTGTAGGAAAATAGAAACTATGTATGGGCACTTTTGGCTGTAAATGCAGTAAAAGAAGCCTACGCTGACAGATTTAATTTATTCATTCATTCATTCATTCATTTATCTGATTGTATTTCTCCTAAAATAAATAAATGGTAGGATTGTTGGGTTTTACAATAGCCTTGCATATGTTGCAGTTCTATATTTGTGTACTAATAGAATATTACTCCGTAATATTTTCATTCCATTCATCAATAATATACTCCCTCCGTCCCACGATAATCTATAAAATTTTCTTTTTGGGCGTCCCACAATAATCTATAACTTTCCTAAAATGGAAAGGAATCTTTACTATTTCCTCCACTCATTCTCTCTCCTACATTATTTTAATACTCACATCACCATTATAATTTACTATTCTCTCCACTTATTCTCTCTCCTATTTTATTTTCACACTCACAACACTTTCAATATAATACTTTCTCCTTACTTTCCGTGCATTGGCAAAAGTCTATATTTTTATGGGACGGAGGGAGTATAAACAAGTCTCCTAGTCAATCATTATCCTATAATTTAGGGATACATTCCTAATCTACCAAGATTACTACCTATCATATACACTTATCTATAAACGATTACAAAGGAGATATATACAAATATTCTAACAAATATTCTACATATTCTAACACTCCCCCTCAATCGAAACCGGGAGGAAGACGGACGTTGAGATTGGACCGGAATTCTTCAAAAAAAACAAGCGGAAGTCCCTTAGTAAAAATATCAGCAATCTGAAACTCGAACTTCGCCCCGAGCCACCTTTTCACGGACAAAATGGATGTCCATCTCAATATGTTTAGTGCGTTGATGATGAACAGGATTACCCGAGAGGTAAATCGCAATAATATTATCACAAAATACTAAAGTTGCTTTCCGAATAGGAACATGAAACAGCAGATTACGTAGCCAACATGATTCGGATACGACATTGGCCACCCAACGATACTCCGCCTCAACACTAGAACGAGATAAAGTAGGTTGTCGCTTAGACGACCACGAAATCAAGTTATCACCGAGAAATACACAATATCCAGAAGTAGATCGCGAGTATCAGGACATCCACCCCAATCCGCATCTGTATAAAATAATAGAGTGGACGTGGAAGACGGAGTAAGATGCAACCCAAGAGTAAGAGTACCCTGAAGATATCGGAGAATGCACTTCAGAGCATTCATATGAATAGTCATTGGAGCATGCATGAAGAGACAAATCTGATGGACGGCATAAGAAATATATGGCCGAGTAAATGTCAAGTATTGTAACGCACCTGCCAGGCTGCGATACAAAAATGAATCGGCAAATGGTTAAGAGGAAGTGGCACTCATTTTTGACTTGGTATCAATCGGAGTAGCAGCCGGTTTGCAATTAGTCATGCCGGCCCGAGAAATAATGTCCTCAGCATATGTACGCTGAGACAAAAATAATCCTGAGGCAGAACGGACCACAGAAATACCCAAAAAAGAACTCAACGGCCCAAGATCTTTCATGGCAAACTCCGAACTGAGAAGGGACATAACAGACTTTCGGAGAGCATCAGACGAAGCAGTCAAAATAGTATCATCAACGTACAGTAGAAGATAGGCCATATGACCATCACGATGATAAATAAACAGTGACTGATCTGATTTACTATGAGTAAATCCAATAGAATACACATAATCTGCAAACCGCTTATACCACGCCCGAGGAGCTTGTTTAAGTCCATACAGTGACTTCTTTAACAAGCAAACATGGTCCGAAAGAGACTGATCCCGATAGCCGAGAGGTTGATACATGTACACTGTTTCCCGTAACTCCCCGTGTAAAAAAGCATTCTTAACATCAAGTTGATGCAACGCCTAATTATTAGACAGTGCCAAGCTAAGTACCACCCGAATAGTCGCCGGTTTAACCACCGGACTGAATGTTTCACCACAATCCACTCCCACCTGCTGAGTTTTCCCATCACCTACAAGACGGGCTTTGTGCCTCTCAAAAGTACCATCAGAACGAAATTTATGAGAGAAAATCTACATAGACCGAACAACATTGACATTAGTAGGATGAGGCACTAACACCCACGTCTTATTTTCAATAAGAGCTTTAAATTCATCATCCATGGCAATTTTCCAATTTGGGTCACGTAATGCCAATACCGGACTACGAGGAATGGGAGATTTGATATCAGAATGAAGAATATATTTAGGATTCGGTTTGTGGATACCGGACTGACTTCGAGTATGAGGACCAGGAGTAGGTGGAATTTGGACTGACTGAGGAGGTATAGGTGGCAGAGAAGATATATGTGGAGGAGAGTTTGGCCGAGTAGGCAAAGAAGAGGCTGGCCCAAGAGGGAGCGGACCAGCAGAGCTTGAGGATGGCGGCTGTAGTGTGCCAGAGTGGGACGAAGGCTGCCCAGATTGAGCCACAAGCGGACTGCCTTGAACAGAAGAAACAGGCTGGTCCGGAGCATTGGACTGGACACTCCAATGGTGAACAACAGCCAGAGAGACACCCGTATCCAAGAAATCATAATTGTGAGACACAGATTGAGTTAATGAAGAAAATGGAAAACGGGATTCATCGAAAATAACATGCCGACATAGAATTATTTTGTGAGAAACAATATCATAAAATTTGTACCCCGATGATTCTTTAGATATCCTAAGAAGACACAAGGTGTAGACCGGGCATGAAGTTAATGTATTGTTGATGACGGATAAAGAGGATAACAAAGACAACCGAACACTCGAATGTGATCAAACGAAGGATTCCTTTGATAAAGAATTTGCACCGGAGATTTATACTCTAAGTTTTTGACCGGGGGTATATTAAGAAGATAGGTTGTCATTTGTAAGGCGTGATGCCAAAAATGTGGAGGTAATGAAGCGTGTCACTACCAGAAAAAGGTGTTTTAGCGACGGAAAAACAATGACGGAATCATTCCGTCGCTATTTAGCGGCGGAAATTAAGATTTAGCGGCGGAATTATTTTGGCGTCAAATTTAGCGACGGAATTTAATTCCGACGCTAGATTCCGACGCTAAAACGAATATTCCTCGAATATGCGTTTAATTACCGCCACTATTTTGGCGCTGGATTTACCGACGAAATAAATCCGTCGGTGAAAATATATTATTTTATTTTTTTTATTGATCAGCGGCGGAAATTTTCCGTCGGTGAAAATAATATATTTTTTATTTTATTTTTGAAATATTACACCGACGGAAAATTTCCGCCGCTGATAAATTAAAAAAAATTAATTTATCAGCGTCGGAAATATTCCGACGGAGAAAATAAAATATTTTTTATTTTTTTTTTTGAAATATTACACCGACGGAAAATTCCGCCGCTGAATAATTAATTTTTTTTAATTTATCAGCGTCGGAAATATTCCGACGGTGAAATTAATTATTTTTTTTAAATTAAACACCGACGGAATATTTCCGCCGCTGATAATTTAATTTTTTTTTAATTTATCAGCGACGGAAATATTCCGTCGCTAATAATAAAATGTAATTTTTGATTATTTTAGAACTAAACAAACTAAAAAACATTAAAATATTTAACTACACCCTAACCCCTAACCCATAAACCCTAACCCCTAAACCCTAACCCCTAACCCCTAACCCTTAACCCCTAATCCCTAACCCCTAAACCCTAACCCCTAAACCCTAAACCCTAACCCCTAAATCCTAAACCCTAATTTGTGGACATGTTTTGCCGGTGGATTTAGTAGAGTTACAAATCTGGGACTTTGATGTCATTCTTGGTATGGACTGGTTGAGTCATTACCATGCTTTGGTAGATTGTCGTAGAAAGAGGGTCTCATTTGCTATGCCTGATATGCCTACTTTTGTTTTTGATGCGGACAAATCTATGTTTGGCATTCATGTTATTTCTGCTTTAAAGGCTAGAAAAATGCTTTCTAAAGGGTGTGCGGGATATTTGGTTTATGTGGTAGATTCCAGTAAGAAAACCCCTGATTTAGCTCATGTCCCCGTTGTAAGTGAATTTGGTGATGTGTTTTCCACCGAGTACTCTATGCCTCCGGATCGTGAGGTAGAGTTTTGTATTGACTTAGTGCCCGGTACCTCACCTATCTCTAAAGCGCCCTATAGAATGGCTCCTGCTGAGTTGAAGGAGTTAAAGACTCAGTTGCAAGAGTTGTTAGACCGGGGATTTATCCGTCCAAGTTTGTCACCGTGGGGAGCACCTATTTTGTTTGTCCGCAAGAAGGATGGCACCTTGAGATTGTGTATAGATTACCGTTTGTTGAATCAAGCAACCATAAAGAACAAATATCCTCTCCCGCACATTGATGAATTGTTTGATCAACTCCAAGGTTCCGTTATCTACTCAAAGCTTGATTTGAGAAGCGGATACCCACTACAAGGAAAACCGGATTTAGAGACGGAAATTTAGAGACGGACGAAATCTGTAGCTAATTTGGCGACAGATTAGAGACAGAACCAAAAATCAGAGACGAATTCGGATTCCGTCTCTAAATTAGAGACGGATTCAGATTCCGTCTCTAATTCAGAGACGGAATATGAATCCGTCTCTAATTCAGAGACGGAATCTGAATCCGTCTCTAATATAGAGACGAAATCCGAATCCGTCTCTAAATTAGAGACGAAATCTGATTCCATCTCTAATTTAGAGACGGATTCAGATTCCGTCTCTAAATTTTAGAGACGAATTTTGTATCTGTCTCTAAAATAGAGACAGATTCAGAATCCGTCTCTAAATTAGAGACAGATTCAGAATCCGTCTCTAAACTTTAGAGACAGATTTTAACCCGTCTCTAATTTAGAGACAGATTTTTGAATCCGTCTCTAATTTAGTGACAGATTCAACATCTGTCTCTAAAATTTAGAGACAGATTTAGTATCCGTCTCTAAATTTGACTTTTCTTCGAATATACTTTCATTTGTTTAGTTTTTTTCTATCTTTTTTTATATAACTTTTTCTAAAAAAAACCACTAATTAACAAAGGATTAAAATATTGTTTTCTAGTCAATAAAAATTTTAAAAAAATAAAAAATAAATATAGGGTAGTCCGTCCCTCTTTTGACTTTTCTTCTATATACTTTCATTTGTTTAGTTTTTTTCTATCTTTTTTTCTATAACTTTTTCTAAAAAAAACCACTGATTAACAAAGGCTAAAATATTGTTTTCTAGTCAATAATTTTTTTTTAAAAAAATAAAAATAAAGATAGGGTAGTCCGTCCCTCTTTTGACTTTTCTTCTATATACTTTCATTTGTTTAGTTTTTTTCTATCTTTTTTTCTATAACTTTTTTAAAAAAAAACCACTGATTAACAAAGGCTAAAATATTGTTTTCTAGTCAATAAAAATTTTTAAAACAAATAAAAAATAAATATAGGGTAGTCCGTCCCTCTTTTGACTTTTCTTCTATATACTTTCATTTGTTTATTTTTTTTCTATCTTTTTTTCTATAACTTTTTCTAAAGAAAACCACTGATTAACAAAGGCTAAAATATTGTTTTCTAGTCAATAAATTTTTTTTAAAAAAATAAAAAATAAATATAGGGTAGTCCGTCCCTCTTTTGACTTTTCTTCTATATACTTTCATTTGTTTAGTTTTTTTCTATCTTTTTTTCTATAACTTTTTCTAAAAAAAACCACTGATTAATAAAGGCTAAAATATTGTTTACTTGTCAATAAAAATTTTTAAAAAAAATAAAAAATAAATATAGGATAGTCCGTCCCTCTTTTGACTTTTCTTCTATATACTTTCATTTGTTTAGTTTTTTTCTATCTTTTTTTCTATAACTTTTTCTAAAAAAAACCACTAATTAACAAAGGCTAAAATATTGTTTTCTAGTCAATAAAAAAATTTAAAAAAAATAAAAATTAAATATAGGGTAGTCCGTCCCTCTTTTGACTTTTCTTCTATATACTTTCATTTGTTTAGTTTTTTCTATCTTTTTTTCTATAACTTTTTATAAAAAAACCACTGATTAACAAATGCTAAAATATTGTTTTCTAGTCAATAAAAAATTTTTTAAAAAATAAAAAATAAATATAAGGTAGTCTGTCCCTCTTTTGACTTTTCTTCTATATACTTTCATTTGTTTAGTTTTTTTCTATCTTTTTTTCTATAACTTTTTCTAAAAAAACCACTAATTAACAAAGGCTAAAATATTGTTTTCTAGTCAATAAAAAAATTTAAAAAAAATAAAAATTAAATATAGGGTAGTCCGTCCCTCTTTTGACTTTTCTTCTATATACTTTCATTTGTTTAGTTTTTTTCTATCTTTTTTCTATAACTTTTTATAAAAACCACTGATTAACAAAGGCTAAAATATTGTTTTCTAGTCAATAAAAAAATTTTAAAAAAATAAAAATAAATATAAGGTAGTCCGTCCCTCTTTTGACTTTTCTTCTATATACTTTCATTTGTTTAGTTTTTTTCTATCTTTTTTTCTATAACTTTTTCTAAAAAAAACCACTGATTAACAAAGGCTAAAATATTGTTTTCTAGTCAATAAAAAATTTTTTAAAAAATAAAAATTAAATATAGGGTAGTCCGTCCCTCTTTTGACTTTTCTTCTATATACTTTCATTTGTTTAGTTTTTTTCTATCTTTTTTTCTATAACTTTTTCTAAAAAAAACCACTAATTAACAAAGGCTAAAATATTGTTTTCTAGTCAATAAAAAAATTTAAAAAAAATAAAAATTAAATATAGGGTAGTCCGTCCCTCTTTTGACTTTTCTTCTATATACTTTCATTTGTTTAGTTTTTTCTATCTTTTTTTCTATAACTTTTTATAAAAAAACCACTGATTAACAAAGGCTAAAATATTGTTTTCTAGTCAATAAAAAATTTTTTAAAAAATAAAAAATAAATATAAGGTAGTCCGTCCCTCTTTTGACTTTTCTTCTATATACTTTCATTTGTTTAGTTTTTTTCTATCTTTTTTTCTATAACTTTTTCTAAAAAAAACCACTGATTAACAAAGGCTAAAATATTGTTTTCTAGTCAATAAAAAATTTTTTAAAAAATAAAAATTAAATATAGGGTAGTCCGTCCCTCTTTTGACTTTTCTTCTATATACTTTCATTTGTTTAGTTTTTTTCTATCTTTTTTTCTATAACTTTTTATAAAAAAAACCACTGATTAACAAAGGTTAAAATATTGTTTTCTAGTCAATAAAATTTTTTTAAAAAAATAAAAAATAAATATAGGGTAGTCCGTCCCTCTTTTGACTTTTCTTCTATATACTTTCATTTGTTTAGTTTTTTTCTATCTTTTTTTCTATAACTTTTTCTAAAAAAACCACTGATTAACAAAGGCTAAAATATTGTTTTCTAGTCAATAAAAAATTTTAAAAAAATAAAAAATAAATATAGGGTAGTCCGTCCCTCTTTTGACTTTTCTTCTATATACTTTCATTTGTTTAGTTTTTTTCTATCTTTTTTTCTATAACTTTTTCTAAAAAAAACCACTGATTAACAAAGGCTAAAATATTGTTTTCTAGTCAATAAAAAATTTTAAAAAAAATAAAAATTAAATATAGGGTAGTCCGTCCCTCTTTTGACTTTTCTTCTATATACTTTCATTTGTTTAGTTTTTTTCTATCTTTTTTTCTATAACTTTTTCTAAAAAAAACCACTGATTAACAAAGGCTAAAATTTTTTCTAAACCCTATACCCTAACCCCTAAACCCTAACCCCTAACCCCTAACCCCTAAACCCTAAACCCTACACCCTAACCCCTAACCCCTAAACCCTAAACCCTAACCCCTAAATCCTATACCCTGACCCCTGACCCCTAAACCCTAACCCCTAAACCCTAAACCCTAAACCATATACCCTAACCCCTAAACCCTAAATCTTATACCCTATACCCTAAACCCTAAACCCTAAACCCTGACCCCTAACCCCTAAACCCTATACCCTAAACCCTAAACCCTAAACCCTAACCCCTAAACCCTAAATCCTATTCCCTATACTCTATACCCTAAACCCTAAACCCTAAACCCTAAACCATATACCCTAACCCCTAAACCCTAAATCTTATACCCTATACCCTATACCCTAAACCCTAAACCCTAAATCCTAAATCCTATACCCTAACCCCTAACCCCTAAACCCTAACCCCTAAACCCTAAACCCTAAACCCTATACCCTAACCCCTAAACCCTAACCCCTAACCCCTAACCCCTAACTCCTAAACCCTAAACCCTACACCCTAACCCCTAACCCCTAAACCCTAAACCCTAACCCCTAAATCCTATACCCTGACCCCTGACCCCTAAACCCTAACCCCTAAACCCTAAATCCTAAACCCTATACCCTAACCCCTAAAACCATAGAGATGAAAAACACTTTAAATGTCATTTAGAATGTAGAAAAAAATTAAAAAAAAAATAAACGAGGTAGCCGTATACCATTTTCACAAGATCGGGACACATTCCTTAAATCCCTAAATAATGGCACATATTTGTAACTCAATTTTCATTTGGATTTTGAGGAAAGTCATAAAGATGAAAAACACTTTATTGTTATTGTTAATAAGTATTTTTTTATAATTTATTAATATCAATTATTACTTAGTTATATTAATATTTCTTAGAAGTTTAAATTATTAAATTATTATTAATAAATTTAAAATAATTAAATTAATGAATATTATTATTAATTAATAACATTATTATTTTTGATGTTATGTATTATTACTAGTTATTATTAATATTATTATTAATTATATAATAATATTATTATTAATTATATAATAATAACTATTAATATATTCAATTATATAATTGAATAATTAACAATAACATCATTATTAGTCTTATTATTAAGTATTATTACTAATTATATGATAATGTTATTATTCTTGATATTAGGCATACTAATATAACTAAAATTTTGGGTAAATTAAATAAAAGCATGTAAATATTTTAGATAACTTTTTGTAAATTTCAGTAATAAAAAAAGTCTAAAATATTTTTTCCTATTCAATAAAAAATAATAAAAATTACTAATATTATTATTAATATTATTACTGTAGTAGGATAAAAAAATCTAATTTTTTTTGTAAAAATATTTTTTGCTATTCAATAAAAAATAATAAAAATTACTAGTTATTATTAATAATTAATATTAATATTAATATTAATATTAATTAATTAATTATATAATTAATAATTTATTAATAAATATTATTATTCTTAATATTAGACATAAATATTTTAATTTGTGTATAATATAGTGTGAAATAAATATAAGTACGTGATGTGGCATTGTTTGATTGGATTTTGAAATTTCACGCGGATTATGGTCCAAAGTCAGATCCGGCCATTCAATACATTTAATCAAACGGCCCAAAATCATTCAAACAAAAACAATCCCTCCCTCTCCCTATTTCTCTCTCTCTCTCTCATCACTTTGAAATAACAAACAAACAGACCTGCACCTGCACCCGTCTCCTTCATCCTCTCCTCATTTCTCTCTCTCTCTCGCTTGAAATCACCGTCTCCTTCATCCTCCACCGTCATCTCCGGCGACATTTATCAACGACGCCTTTTTGATCGCTCCTCCACCGGCTTTCTCACCTGTGCCACCGTCCAGCCCACGCTCACGGTGTCGCTCCTCTACCCTCGCGCGCCAATCCTCCCAGCCGCATCCTTCCACCGTTCTTCCCCCATTGACGGACACCATTGTCGCCCTCCTCGCCGATTTCACCATCGCCGCCTTCCAGGTCTGGTAAGTATTTCTCTCTCTCTCTTTCTCTCTCTTTTTCTATCTTTCTCTCTCTCTCTCTCGCTCTCTCTCTTTTTATCGCTCAGATCGGTAAGTTTTCATCAGATCTGGTGCATTTGTGTGTATAGATCCATTGATTTGTACAGATCTTGTGTTGAATTTATAATGACAATTTCTTGTTTGGTGGTGTTGACAGAATGAAGGGGTTGTTTTCGGTGGTTGTGCAGTGATGGTGATGATGGGTCGTTGTGGTGGTGAAGATGGATCGTTAGTGGTGGTGATGAAGGTGTGATGGAGGCGGCGGCGGCTGATGGTGGTGGTAGGTTGTTGGGGATGGTGGGGGTATCAAATATTGAAATGTAAAGTTAGTTTTTTTTTTCATTTGTAATAAATTTGATATTTGAATTGTAATAAAAATTATGGCAATATTTTGGAGATTTATTAGGAATTGATGTATTTTGATGTTTTTTATTGATTAATTTTGTAATTTTCAATTCCAGTTAATTTTATTCAATTCCAGTTTTTCATTCATTTAATTTAATTTATTCCAGTTTAATTTAATTTATTTTGTAAAGTGTAAATTTTGAAATATGTTGGACTGATTTAAAAATATATTAATAATATATATATATATATATATATATATATATATATATATATATATATATATATATATATATATATATATATATATATATATATATATATATATATATATATATATATATATATATATATATATATATATATATTTAAAAATATATTAATATATTTTTAAATATATATATATATATATTTTTAATTTAAATTAACAATTTAGCGACGGAAAATATTCGTCTCTAAATTAGAGACGGAAAATCTGACGCTAATCCGTAGACGGTCATATCTGTAGCTAATTTAGAGACGGACATATCTGTCTCTAATTTAGAGACGGCCATATATGTCTCTAAATTAGAGACGGATATATCCGTCTCTAAAATAGCTACAAAATAGCGACGCCCAATTTAGCGACAAACCTGCACCCACGGAATAGCTACGGAACAAATCCGTAGCTAAACACGATTTAGCTACGGAATCTTCATTTTAGCTACGGAATTTGCCGTAGCTAAAATGAATTTTCCTTGTAGTGACCATCAGTTGAAGATTAGACCCGATGACATTTCCAAGATAGCTTTCAGAACGAGATATGGTCACTATGGGATTCCAAATGTGAAGCTAGTTTTGATGAGTTGAAGAAAAGATTGACATCAGCTCCTGTTCTTACTCTTTCGGATGGTTGCGAGAATTTTGTCATCTTCAGTGATGCCTCGAAGGAAGGTTTGGGATGTGTTCTAATGCAAGGTGGGAAAGTGATTGCTTATGCCTCTCGGAAGTTGTCACCTAGAGTGAAACAGTAACTACCTATCCATGACATGGAATTGGTTGCGATTGTGTTTGCGTTGCATAAGTGGAAACACTATCTTTATGAGGCGAGATTTGAGATCTTCACTGACCATAAGAGCTTGAAGTATTTGTTTACACAAAAGGAGTTGAATAACCGGAAAAGAAGGTGGTTAGAGTTATTGAAAGATTATGATTGTGTGATTTCGTATCATTCGGGGAAAGCAAATGTTGTTGCGGATGCGATTAGCCGAAAGGCTTACTTGTCAACTTTGAGTTCCCGAGAGTCAAGACATGAGTTAATTTTTGCGAATGTCCGAGCCGTTCCAACTTTGTATGGATATTTGATGGAAGCTCAAAAAATTGATCCGGAGTTGAAGAAAATTTTGGGGCAAGTTCAAGATGGTAAAGCCGGGGAATTTGCATTGAATAGAGATGGAATCCTAACTTTCCAAGGCCGGATTTGTGTTCCTTCATTACCGGAGATCAAGAAGCGGGTTCTAGAGGATGGTCATAAGTCTAAGTTTGCCATTCATTTGGGTAGTACGAAGATGTACCAAGACATAAAATGAGGATATTGGTGGAATGGGATGAAGAGAGAGAGATAGCGGATTTCGTGTCTAAACATTTAACTTGTTAACAAGTCAAATCCGAGCATCAGAGACCGGCGGGACTACTTCAACCTTTAGACATTCTGGAGTTGAAATGGGAAGGGATTTCAATGGATTTTGTAACCGGTTTGCCTCTTACCGCGAAGAAGATGGATGCTATTTGGGTTATCGTGGATAGATTGACGAAGTCTGCTCATTTTTTTCCCGTGTCAACTAAGTTTTCGATGGAGAGGTTAGCTCTGTTGTATATGAAGGAGATTGTTAGACTTCATGGAGTTGCAGTTAGCATTGTTTCAGATAGAGATCCGAGATTTACTTCTAGATTTTGGAGAGCATTACATGAAGCTTTAGGATCTAAATTATGTTTTAGCACGGCGTTTCATCCTCAAACAGATAGGCAGACAGAACGCACTATTCAGATACTTGAGGATATGCTTCGAGCTTGTGTGATGGATTTCCAGTTGTCTTGGGAGGATCATCTACCATTGGTTGAGTTCGCCTACAACAACAGTTATCAATCTAGCATTGAGATGGCTCCTTATGAAGCGTTGTATGGTAGGAAGTGCAGATCTCCTATGTGTTGGGATGAGGTTGGTGAAGCAAAGCTTTGGGGTCCGGATTTGGTTAGAGATTCAACGGAGAAAATCAAGGTGATCAGAGAGGTGATCCGAGTTCGGTTGAAGACGGCTCGCAGTAGAGCGAAGAGCTACGCCGACAATAGAAGATGGGACTTATCTTTCCAAGTTGGTGACCTAGTGTTCTTGAAGATTTCTCCTCGGACTGGGACAAAAAGGTTTGGGAATAAAGGGAAACTAGCTCCAAGGTTCGTCGGGCCATTTGATATTATAGAAAAGATTGGGGAACTAGCTTACCGTTTAGCGTTGCCTCCATCCTTCTCCTTACTTCATATGACGTGTTCCATATTTCTATGTTGAGGAAATATTGCCACGATCCCTCCCACATTTTGAGTTCACCTCCCGAAGAGATTCAAACAGATATGTCCTATGTTGATGAACCGTTGAGAGTATTGGAGTTCCAAGTTAAAGAGTTGAGAACCAAAAGCATCCCGGTAGTAAAAATTCTATGGAGGAATCATACCGTTGAAGAGGCTACGTGGGAGCTAGAGTCGGAGATGAGAGAAATGTACCTTTCGTTGTTTGAGAGTGCAAGTAAGTTTACCTAAAATTCGGGGCGAATTTTATTTAAGGGAGAGTGAGTGTCACGACCCCAATATTAGGCACTATTTTAGCACACGTTGAGCACGTAGGGTTTGGGTGGTAATATATCATTTTATGCATTTTATGCTATTAGTTGGCTTTATGTGTTCATTTCTATGCTTTGATGATTTATATGAAGTTAGGTTGATCATTAACTACCTTATGTGAGTTTAGGGTGAAAATGAATTAATTTTAATGCAAAAGGGTCTAAATGGAATAAAATATAAAGTGTGTAGTGACTTTATAATATTTGAATTTTTAAAGTATTAAGTTATAAAGTTGTGAGGTGCTTTGTTGTAAAGTTGAATAGTTAAGGTTGTTAATTGTTAAGGTCAAGCCTTGGAGGAGCTTTAGTTGAATATCTCATCTTTATCCTTGTAATTAAACAAGAAGCTTCATTTTTTAATTCCTTCTTCACCAGTCTCATCTCTTACTCTCTAAAAGCCATGGAATTCCTAAAACCCTAACTATGTTCTAAAAATTCTACACCCTCAATACTTCTTCATTTTCAAATCCGTTTGCATCTTCTTGTTCGTGGTGACGAGGGGATCGCGTAGAGCCGGTCAAATAATTATTCCATTTCGTACTATTTATGTAAGTTATTATGATTTTCTTTCAAAAGTGTTCATTATATGATTTTGTTGTTATGGATAGTGTAGAAATGGGTTTTGGTATTTTTAGAACATTTTTATTGAGTTGAAATTGTTTTGGGAAAAATTGAATGGAGTTGGTGTAAGTACCCAAATCCGGATTGTCCAAATCCGTCAGAAAGTTAACCGAAATCCGTTAACTGGCCCGCTCCAGGTTAACCGGAACTCGTTAAACTCCCCGTTGCTGTGCCAACGAGACGTCTCGGGACTGCCCCGTGCATCCCGACGTCGAACCGTACTTAGCACGTGACATCTCACGTAAAAGTATGGCTTTCCCTGAAAAACGCATTTTCCGGCACTTTCCGATGGCGTTTCGGACATTTCCTGACCGTTATTTAAAAAAATGGACAAAACCGGGACCGGGGAACGAACTCCCACACTTCTGGTGAGTCACAGGACACGTGTCCTGCATGCCACCTCCCTCTAGTCACTCGTCAATCTCAAATCAAGGCCAAAAGACCAAAATACCCCTGGTTTGCAAGCCAAGTCCGGCCGGACTCACTGTGCAATTTTCCTGAAATTGCCAGCAAGTCCCCAGTTTCCAAAATTCCCAAAACCCCTGAGAATTCGGTCAAGTCCGTGGGACTCCTACCGGCAATTTTCACCCTATAAATAGAAGTTCTTTGTCGAAAGGCAAAGAGAGGATTTTGAGATCAAAAAATCACATACCCCACGGTCCAAACTGGTTTCCACCCCTCCCGAGCTCCCGTTTTGTCTCGATTCGCGTGAAACCTTCATGGCCCCCGATCAAATACGCACCCTACAACTTCGAAACAACCTTTCGAATAACTTTCCGTGTCCCGTGCACACCTCCCGAGCCAAAGGAGTCGACCCTAGCCATAGGTACAACTCCCTCTCTCTGAATCTTCCGTTCCGTCTCGGTTTACGCGCCAGTCGCTATAACTGTTTCGAACGTCATTGTCAAAATGTAGACGCCTCCGTCTAACGGGGTCCGATACGTTTTAGCCCCTTGATCCTCTTCTCTTTCCGTAAGAGAAGTAATCACGGGTTAAAACGGCGTTCCGACCCCGTTCCGTGTACTTTCACGTCATTTACAATTCCGAGCCGTTTGGCCTCGTTGATCGTCATTTACAATTCCGAGCCGTTTGGCCTCGTTGATCGTCATTTACACTTCCGAGCCGTTTGGCCTCGTTGATCGTCATTTACACTTCCGAGCCGTTTGGCCTCGTTGATCGTCATTTACAATTCCGGATCGTTTGATTCCGTTGACAACGCTTTAAATACTGTCATTTACAAGTCCGATCCGTTTGGATTGTGATAGTATTTACTTTTCAAAAGTCCGAGTCGCAACCCGATTCGTTGATCGCATATCATTTAATACGCATTTTTCCTGTAAAAATCGTTAACAATGTAATGCCCGGTTCAAAACCGGAGTTCGTCCGTCGAACTCTCTTTCAAAACGCGCGAAATGACGTTTCCCTCCTCCGAACGCTCGTCTTCAAACTCAAAGCCGCCATTTGACACTTAAAATCATTTAATACGCATTTTTCTCGTAAAAATCGTTAACAATGACTCGTACGGTTCAAAGTCGACGTTTGCCACGCAAACGCTCATTTCAACTCAAAGTCGACGTTTGCCACGCAAACGCTCATTTCAACTCAAAGTCGACGTTTGCCACGCAAACGCTCATTTCAACTCAAAGTCGACGTTTGCCACGCAAACGCTCATTTCAACTCAAAGTCGACGTTTGCCACGCAAACGCTCATTTCAAACTCAAAACCGACGTTTGTCATTCAAACGCTCGTCTTTTCAAACAAAGTCACCTAATCAACGTTTGTCACTCAAACCAAGATTAAGCTTGTCATTCAAGCCCCCATTTCAAAACACACACACACACACACGATTTCGAGAAAGGTAGAAAGACTCGTCATGCGAGGCGTTTCGGGCGATCTCGTAATACTCTACCCGAAACGTAACGTGACCTCCGAACCTAACAATCTCTGGTACTAAAAAGCTTTTTACTCGTTTTTGCTGCCAATAAAAATGATCCCCGTTTTCAAAGCCTTTTCCTAAGTTTTTGCTACCAATAAAAACGACACCTTTTCGCAATAGCCGTTTCTCAACGTTTGGGCTCAAAATACAAAACCGCGTGGCGACTCCTCATTCTGCTCCTTCCCGTGAAGCGAGGTCTCGTACACCAATCCCGCGAAAGACAACCGCCTTTTCCGCCGCCCCGCGCGCGAAAAAGATCGGGTAATTTCAGTTGGCGACTCCGCTGGGGAAAAGATACTTTTTTCAAAACTACCATTGTTTTCTAAAAAGCCTTCCGTGGGTCAAACTTTCGTTTACCCTTCCTCGTTTTCGTGTGTGTGTTACTTTAAACCTCGAACGATTTTTTTTCAAAAGGCATTACATTGTCGACTTTTCAAAATCTTACCATGTTTGTGCATTCCCATTCATGTTTGATTTTCATGTCAGTCTTTGAACCGTGCATCATAAATTCTTTAAGACACATTCGAAAAATCTCTGTTTTACTCGGAAAAAAAGAATTTTAGTATTGCACACTACGCGCACTCTTTGCCTCGGAACACCGCACTTCACGTGCACTTGCTGCCTCGGTACACTGCACACTACAACCCCTAACCCGGGATGGCCTTATCGGCTGCACTCCGATTGGTCTGCGTACACCTTTCGGGGCGCACGGGGTCGTCCCAAACATCCCATCCTAGCCCGTAAGCCATGCACTCCTTTGTGTCACACTTTGTCCAAGACCCCGATTGGTTTTGGCTTAGCTCGTGTCATAAAGCCTAAGTGTATGTTTTTCACGCTGGCCCCGCTCCGAGTCAAGCTCGAGAGTTTTAGACCAAAGGTCGTTCCCGACCCGAAGTCTTGAGCTTTTCGGCCTTGACTTTGACGCGAGCTCTGCCGAAAAATATACCCGAAGGTTCAATGTGACGCCGTGTCACCAAACCTCGCCGTATGTACCGTGCCGCCCACAACTTGGCCAACGCTAAAAGCTAAAGGTCTCTCGCACAAGCGAGTCGGGAGAGGTCATGCCCAAATTTTGGAACGACTCCCGCCTTAACTTAAGGACGTTGACCTCGACCGTGGCCCGTACGCCGCACACGTCGAAAGTTTGCGTGATCGCCTAGCCTTAAGTTCACTTTTTCCTTTGTCGGTGGAACTCGCTTGCCTTATCGGACCTCGCTCGGGATAGTCCGTCCCGAGAAAGATGATCTACAATGGAAACGAGGGGCTTATAAGCGTAGTGACGAGATCCACCGATTAGAGCTCTAGGATTAGTTGCGAAAAGAAGACACGCTCTTTTCCAACCAATTAGGACTCGAGAAAACGCGCTTTAAGTAAACTTTAATCGGTAATCGCACTTGCTTTGCACAAGCCCGAAAACCTTGAGCCAAATACCCTTTTCCGAAGCCTAAACCCTTCCTTTCGTTCCCTACGCCGAGAAAGTGGTTCAGATTTCCGGGTTAGCGCCTTGCAGGATCACGCAACGGCGGCGTCGAGACGGTTCTTCGGTTCCCTCGGTTCTCCTCGGCGGAATTTCCGACATGTCTAGCTCACCGAGAAATCGTGACGGGAAGGACCCCGCCACCGGTAACATATATGACATTGGAAGAAGCCATCAGGGCTTGTGAGGTTCACAAGAGGCGAAGAAGATCGGCAGAATTTCGTGGTACGGCTTACGAATGAGCGTGGTATAGCAAAGCCTATCCCCGGTCCGTACGGTACTTTTGTCACAGTAGAGGATGACGATTCCCCAAAACCAGCTTCACCAAACCTTCAATCGGGTTCCTCCCCGCCAACTTACGGGATGCCTTCCAACCAAGGAAACAGCTGACCTAGGCTCCATGTTGCCACCTCTCGGGCAACCACTGTCAATTTTGGTCGGCCAAATGCTACACCCGTCACTCAATATCACTGCCGCACCGCCGGACCATCTCGAGATGCCAATATCCCTCAAGCACCCTCCCGGGTTCGTCCCGTTGCCTATACACGAATCCCTAAACACCGGGGACAAACCCCGATACAGTTCGAAAAGGCTCCCGTATATTCTCATATATCAAGCCTTCCACCTCCAATCACTACCGCTCACGTGGTAGCACCCGGCGCCAGAGCCTCAAAGTCCACCACCGGACCCAACCTTAGCCTGGATGGTCGAAAGGCGGATAGAAAGACACGAAAGCCACCATGAGCGGCTTCAAAGCGGAAGCGTTCAAATCCACGAGATCCAGGGAATGGTCACGCCTCCTCGCCAAGTTCGAGAATGCCGGAGATGGACCGATTCGATGGAACCGAATGTCCTCAAACGCACGTCGACACTTACGTTCTTGGCATGAGAGCAAAAGGAGCAACCCTCCGGCCAAATGGCCGACCACTTCCAAAGATACGCTCAAAAGCTCGGCGTTACGATGGTTTCGAGGGTCGAGCACGCGGATCGCCGCACACAGGAACGGATCGGTAACATCTTCCTGGAAGGCAGTACAGATCCAACTTAGAGTGGGAAACAAGTCGCGAGGACTTAATCACCACCGAGCGAAGCGGATGAAAGTGTTGGGGAATTCTACAAGAGATGGAGGTGGAAACTCTCCGAAATCATGGAGCCACTCTCGAAGACGAACGGATGCGGATCTTCAAGTCTTGCTTGAGACCGTCCATCAGAACTCTCATCGAGTCACAATTTCTTCCCGGATCTCGGGCCATGGTCAATGCACGCTCACGGTTCGAGAAGGATCTCAGGAAAAGTTGGCTCTTGCCACGGCCGTACGAATCTGCTCAGCAGCTGCATTCAATCCTGCACCGGCCCCGGCAAAGTGAAAGATACGTCTGTCAACTACGTCCATCGGGGACAACGGTCGGGTAACAAAAACCGGTCCCGCAAAGCAACGGTTCTACTCGAAGCGGCTGCCAGTACACTTCGACAAGTTGGACATGCCACTTGAGCAAGATCTTTGGAAGGGCTAATCAAGGAGGGTCTCCTTAAGCCCGTGGCCAATTACAAACCCAAAGTTCCCGTAGCCAATGCGGACAAGAGCAAATAGTGCGCCTTCCATCAAAATATCACGGCCATACCACTGACAAGCTGTTTGGGGTTACGATACGAAATCCCGAACTTGATAGAAGAAGGCAAGTTAGAGCGCCCCCCGTGGGCCCAATACGATCGGGAATCCCTTTCCGAATAATAACAGCGTGAACTCCATTGAGTGGGTGCCCAAGAAGTGTGCTCTGAGAACCGGTTTCTCCGCCTCTTTCAGTTGGATCCTCCTCTAATGTTCACATCGGCTACGATGTTTGTGACTTCTCCGCTTTGCACAGTACGAGTCTCGAGAAACCGTCCGAGCAATCCTCAGAGAAAACGAAGAAGAAATCCTCTCAACATCAGGCGAGAGAAAGATACGAAGCCGGAGATACCGGTGTAGGTACACTTGGAGAACCCTCTGCGGGAGGTTCGACTACTAAATCTTGTACTCCATCCGATCCTCTTTGCCTCCGAGGCCATGCGGCTCTAGAGCGCACGAGAGGTGGGAAAGCCGAAAAGCCCGGTGAAACCCATTCAGACCACAGGAACACGGAATACCTCGGATCTTGATAGTCTTGCTGCCGGTCGAAGCCTAACCCTCGCGGGATCGGCCAAGATTCAACTTGTCCGGCTTCCGAGCTCGGACCGGTAAAGGAAGATCAAGGTCGGCTTGGCAATCGCACTCGATCAATGTGCTAACCAAGGGCGGCAACCGCCACAGCGGCCTCAACATACTCCTGAGGTTCCGGCCAAAGGCTTTACCTCGCAGAGGAAGACAGAAACGGATGGGCTGGATGACTCTCCTTCTACGGATAGAGACGAGATCTACGACTCCCGCTTTGTATGGCGGCATGATCACATTACGTGATGAAGACTTACCGAGAGACGCCTCGGGGCACAACGAAGCTCTGTACATCCCTCTCAAACTCAACACCATATCACTCCCCGGAGTATTGGTAGATAACGGGTCAGACGTTAATGTCCTCCCTCTCAGCATGATGCGAGCTCTCCGCATCCATGAAAGCCATTTGATGCCGTCTACTCGGACTATCAAGGCCTATGACAACTCGTCTCGTCCCATCACAGGGACGGTGACTCTGGAACTTTGGTTCGAAACCCCAAATGGTGCCGGCAAAATTCCACGTGATGGACATTCCATCCGAGTTCACGACTCTTTTGGGACGCCCTTGGCTACACCACATGAAGGCCATAGTTTCCACTCTCCATCGGTGCGTCAAGTTCATCAACCGACGGGAGATCTCGAAGTCATCCGAGGGGACAGTTTCCTCATAGGAAACGAAGCGAGACAAGAGCCAAACGTGTCGCACTCGGGCGCGGGGTTACCTCCTTGAATCAACCAAGGGACTACCGGCAAATCTCATCGAGAATCCCTCGAGTCCAGGAGATGCTAACTATGTAAACGTACTCGAGCGGGCGGACCACAGGCGGTCCGATACATCAAGTTCAGCTGTCGTTTC
Organism: Adenophora triphylla var. japonica; assembly: GCA_022495995.1. Taxonomy (NCBI): domain Eukaryota; kingdom Viridiplantae; phylum Streptophyta; class Magnoliopsida; order Asterales; family Campanulaceae; genus Adenophora; species Adenophora triphylla. The sequence continues at coordinate 139,378 of JAFEMH010005368.1, forward strand.
CAACACTTGGAGGCGGGTGGAAGGAAACGGCGAATATCGCCATGATACGGGCACATAAACCCCCGAGTCTCCAATCGGAGATTCGTCGGCATTCTCCAAACAAACTCTCTGGCCCCGCCAGTGCAGGAGATCTTTGTAATAAAGGTCAACAAGCACCGTCATTCTCGTGATGAATGCATGGAAGTTGTATGGGACGTCCTCCACGAGGAACTACCCATTGCACCCCTCTTCTCCAACGAAGAGCATGATGTTTTCCTAGCTGCCCAAAGAACGCAACCTGGACGTAATACGTCCCTACACCTGGATTGAGCGATCGGATGACGATGAATCTGGACTCTCACGGAGTCGAGGACGCGCGGACCCGCAAGCGGACCTCCGCATTCACATGCTCGGTTTTGAGGACGGAACTCCTTCCGATCACGGTCACTTACGACCAAGGTTCCAATACCATGGAAATTGTCAAGCTCAGCGTCCGATGCAGACGGCTATCAGGCAATTGGAAGCACGTGATTCACGCAACGAGGAATCCTCTCGATCAAGTGAATGACGACGACTTCGTCAATATCATCTATTCAGTGTATCCTGATGAAGCCGAGACCCGTTCTTGTCATCGGTCTGCAACACCAAGGTCACCCTCGATGACCGCCCGCTCATGGTAAACGAGGCCGCGGCCAGCGAGCTCGAGCTCATCCCTACTTCCAAGTACCGGCCCGGCGGCAACCGGCCCATGCCGTCGGTCAAGCTTATACCCTCAAGCTCCGCGAGGCCAAGGGCGACAAAGGAGACCAAGCTCCTCACCTTAGCTACAAGTCGAGATCAACCTCGGGAACGCTTCCACCGGCCACCCCGAAAACATCGTGAAAGTCTTCCCCGCAAGGCGCAGTCGGCTTCCGACACAGAAATGACCACCTCGGCATCAACATGCTTCGGTTCGATTCTCGCTTCCCAAATCACGGCCCCGGATTCAGACATCCCGCCAATCGACTCGGCTAGCTTTGATAGACTTGGCGATCGAGCGAGATCACGAGACCATCAACATTGCGAAATTCAATACTCCCCGTGGGTCAATCAAGCGAGATATGGGCAAACTTCTTGGTGATCAAGATCAAGGAAGGCCGCATGGAATGTCCCGGTCCGACTTCCTTCGTCAATGTAATCCAGTGTTCCCGCCGTTCGGCGATTTGAATGTAATCACGGTTACGGACACTAGCCGGACGATGCGCACCTACGGAGGCGCCTAGGTCTCGCAAGGAAAGCTCTCATGGAACTGCCGCTCAAGAAAGTCGTCTTTGGGACGAAGACCAAGCTCGAAAGACCTACGGGGACCAAGCCCTTAAAGTGTCACAGCGGCTTCCGACGAGAGAGCTAGAGGCCACTCTAGACCAATTCGACCTCAAGAGTTTTGCTCATGGCAACTTTCCAGGACTACCGTCTGTTCTCATCCAACCCCTGCCGGCAAGGGTGGTCAACGGTCCCGATGACCTAGGAGATGGAACGACACGGCGGAACGAATCCCAGCGCTTACCTTCCCGAGGAAAGCAAGTTCTCTGTGAAAGCGTCGGTGAAGACGATGAAACCATTCTCTTCCAAGCCGGCATGAAGTCAACAAAACCGGACTCAGAAGGATCACGGGAGGATGGGAACGGATTATTACCGCACTCAAATTGAAAGGCCAACTCGGGGAGGAAGGTCTATTTAAAAACGGGAGGAGGATGGAAATTCGTCTCGAGCAACTACTCGGGGAAATTCCACGAGTCTACGGCCTTCATTTACGAAACGATCAACTGGGACAAAGAACCGAGTCACATGGGCGGATGTTCGGGAAGCCGTATACTCGCCTTCCGACATACCCGCCACTCGGATAAAGCGAGAGAAGAAAACTCTCCCCGGTGGAGGTTTACCTAGGCTGCCGCACGCGGTTGAAGAAGCACCGGCTATTCTCACATGGGAAGAAACGCGGGCATTAACTCTCGACGCGAGCTCATTTGCAAGAAGGTTGATCTGGGCCCCGAGTGGAGGAAAACTAGCCAACCACGAGTATCGCCGGACCCAAACTCCAGGCCCTTGAGTATGCTCGGCAAGAAGGAAAGGAACGCGATATATCGTGAAGAAATCAAGGAGACCGTTCGTTTGAGCCGAGAACTCTCGGCCTCCCCAGGAGGGTGTCAAACAACGCACGGTTCGATTCGGGCAATCACTTTTGTGCAGCGACATTCGAACGGCTACGTCAAGCGTAGGCTACCTCCCCGCGAGAGGCACCTAAGCCGGTATCACAGGACGAGAATCCGTCAGCTGCCGAAGCTCCAGGAATTCATCCACAATCAATGAGTTGAGGGAAGACGCATGGCCCTATGCTACGAGGAATCCTCCTCTAACTATGGCTCAACTCAGGCGGCACATTGGCGAGAAGGGACCAAACACGATGTCGGCGTTCTAACCCGATCGGGTCAAATCCATACATTACCACCTAAGGCCACAAAAAGCCAGGCGGAGCCGAGTGCGGTCCGGCCCCGGCCAGAAGCCTTGAAGTTCCTTGAAAGAGGACCCGATCCTCACTCGGCTCAAACGGACTCGGGCAAACATTTCCCTTTGGTCTCTGCTCACCTCCTCTTATCCTCACAAGCTCAAGCTAGAGGAAAGCACAGCCCGTACCATGGTCCCCGTGGGCCATGACCCGGATGAAGTCATTCGAGATGATTGGTAACATCCACTATGGCAACATTATCACCTTCACGAGATTTGGACCTTCCAAAATTTGGGGCGTCACAATGAGCCGCTTTACATCACAGTCCAGTGGACGAGCGTCGTCTTCCTCGCGTGTTGGTAGACGGAGGTTCCGGAATGAATGTCTTGCCCGCCAAGATGATGGACTGCTTGACATCAAGCCCACATATCTTAAGCCTTCGATCCACCTTTGTCAAGGCCTATGACTCTACTTCCCGATACGGTTCTCGGGGTTGCTACTCTTAACATACGGTTCGTGAGCGGGTGATCCCCACCGAATTCCAAGTGTTGGACATTCCAATCACTTTCACGGCCCATCACAGGGCATCCACACAGGCTGCATCAAATCAATGGCGTGGCATCCACCCTTCATCGGTGCCTCAAGTTCATGCAAGGCAACGAGCTAACCACGATCTACGGCGACAGTGTCACCACCAGGGGACCGGCACCAACGACATTCCGGTCTTGGAAATCAAGCATAATGATGACATGCCATTAAGCTTGGATTCACTCACGGAGACCTCCAAGATCCAAATATGCAACGTGGACCTTCCAGCTTTGTCTCACGATCAGATTCCTCCCGCCATGAGGATGATGAAACTCATGAACTTCATCCCGGGGCGGGGCTCGGCAAAAGGCTGCAAGGCCGGCACCAAGTTATTGAAGTCAAGGACCACACCACGGTCAGGGGCTTGGCTACGATGCCAACAGCCGGTGACATCAAGGAAGACAAAGGCTCGCCCGCACCAGCGGCGGCCCACAAAGGGGAACCTCAGACGGCACACCCAACCTCCAGGCCTTACGGCTTTGACCTCGCTCATTACTTCACGAGGCAAGCCGGCGGGCGAGGGGACCAGCAGGGAACAAACAGCGAAGCGAGGGGACCAGCGAGGGAAGAGCGAGCGAGGCGAGGGGCCGACGGCGGAACCGACGGCGGGCGAGGGGACCGACGAGCGGAACCGGCAGTGGAAGCGTGAAGATGAGAAAGAAGCGGAATAGTCAACACTAAGACTACGAGACGAGAATGGAACGGCTAGCACGGGACCTCAGCGTTTCGAGAGGACTCAAGCTAATCCGATAAGGAGCGTTCCTCGACATCACGGCTCTACTGGACCAAGCGCCACGCAGTCCGGCATGAGTACACATTCAAAGGAATCCCAGACTTGGAGGAGCAACTCGGGGTACTCTCCATAGGAAACAAGTTGTTCGGATCAGCCGCCGAGGCCACATTCGAGACGGTAAATCCAAAGCGAAGGAACCGGGAATTCATAGAAGACGCTCTCGGTGGACCGGCTCTACGGAGTCTGTTTGAAGAAGTCATGGAGTTGCCCAACTTGATCGGCGGGGCTCAGACAACGGCATGATTGCCATGATAGGGACAGGCGAGGCCAAGCCTCTCGATCCCGCACCCTCCTCAAGCATCCAGCAATGCCCTTTGAAGAATTGGGTAACTTTCACCGGACCAAGAGGCAAGCCGGGCGAGGTGGAAGACAAGCGGGCCCGCACCCACATCTCCCTAAACCCGGTCTCAAACCCTTTGAGTCGAGTCCTTGTCGAGTCCGGTCCTACGAGTCATCCAGCGGCCTTACGCCGGAGGACTATAATGTTGTAGCCAATCATGTATTCCCGTTCTTGTGTAATGAAAAGTCGACCTTTCGGAGTATCCTCTCATTGCCACTTTAACAGCGATAAGTTAACAAACAACTTAAAAGACGTTAATAACCCAATTGATAAAGAAGCGGACACATTAAACGAGCAAATACATTAAAGAAGTTCTCGAGCGTGTAGTTGACCAAGAGGACAATAGGGCCCCAGCTGCAGAAGAGGTTATGACCAAAGTGAACACAGGGTCGGTGCAAGAGCCTAAAGAGACACAGTGGGCGGTTTCTTCGCCGATGCGAAAAAGGAAGCCACTGATAAACCTCCTCAGGGAGTATGTTGACGTGTTCGCTGGTCATATCGGGACATGCCGGGACTCGATCCCTCAATCGTGGAGCACCGAATTCCCTGGATCCGAATCCAAGCACAGCAAACGAAGGCTGCGCAAGATCAAGCGAGTGGTCCTTGCAAGTTAAAGAAGAAATTGAGAAAATGCTCAGAGTTGGTTTCATCGAGTGATTGAGTACCCGACTTGGCTCTCAACATCGTGACGGTCACCAAGGCCAACGGAAAGGTCGAATCTTTGCGTGGATTTTCGGGATCTCAACAAGGCCGGCCCTAAGGATGATTTCCCAATGCCTAACATCGATATCTTTGAGTCGACACCACGTGTAAATTTTGAAGTAAAGTCCTTCGTGGACGGGTTTCTTGGATACAACCAGATCAAGATGTCAGGAGGATCGGGCCAAGGCGCCTTCACCACTCCATGGGGGACATGCGTTACACGGTCGTGCCGTTCGGTCTAAGAAACTGTTTGGGGCTACTTACCGGCGAGCTGCAGCGACCCTTTTCCATGACATGATTCACAAAGAAATCGAAGTATATGTCGACGACATGATCATCCACTCAAGGGATCGGACATACGGCACGCTGCATGGCCGGATGCGAGGAAGTTCTTCAACGGACTCGAGAAAACACTCCATGAGATTGAACCCGGCAAAGTGCACCTTCGGCGTCAAGCGCGGCAAGGTGCTTGGGGTACATGGTTACGAGAAAGGGGTATCGAAGCCGATCCCGGGAAAATCAAGGCCATCATCGACATGAAGCCGCCTCAAACCACGACGAAGTGAAAAGCTTCATGGGAAGACTTGATTACATCGGTCGCTTCATCAACCGGTTGACATCTCTCTGCGAGCCCATGTTCAAGGCGATGAAAAAGAATGCCGAGCATCAAATGGGACTCAGAGTGCCAACGGCTTTCGAGAAAATCAAGACCTACTTGGTTAATCCCCCAATTACGTGCCCGCCACACGAAAACAAGCCACTACTCCTGTATCGACGATGCGAGACACGTCTATCGGAGCAATGCTTTGGCACAAGAACGAAAGATTCCAAGGTTGAGCATGCAATCTACTTCGTAAGCCGAAAGCTTCAAGGAAGTGAACTCGGCTACTCGGCATCGAGAAAACTGTACCGCCTTGGTATGGGTAGTCGGGAAGCGAAACACTACATGCGGTCGCATTCGGTGCTCTGGTCTCCAAAGTGGACCCGTCAGATATCTCTTTGACAAGCCATCCACTGCGATGCGGCTAGCCAAGTGGTCATTCTTCTGGTGAGTTCGACATCAAGTACATGGTCGAGAAAATCAACGAAGGGCGAGTAATGGCGGATCGGCTTGCCGACTTCCCGGCAGTGAACCTAAGGGTCACGATCCACAATTTCGGACGACGGAATCTTTTCACTTGACGGCGCAAACCGGCGCAACTCTTCTTCGATGGGGCAGCCAACAAGAAGGGGAATGGCATTGGAATGCTCCTTGTCGATCCCCGAAGGGCAGAGCATACTCCCATAGCCGTCAAGCTGAATTTTGAAGCAACCAACAATGCGGCGAGAATACGAAGCATGTGCGACGAGGTTTGGAAGCCGCCCTCGGCGCAACATCTTAGAGTTGGATGTATATGGAGACTCGGCATTGATCATCAATCAAGTATCCAACAAATGGAAGACGGTAGATTCGGCCTTGAAGTACCACGCGTACATGGAGGAGCTCATTGCTCGGTTGAGGACATCTCTTTTCACTATTTGCCAAGAGACGAGGAACCGCTTCGCGAGGCATACAGCAGCCCTCGCCTCTCTTGTCGAAATTCCCGAAGGGAAAGCGGTAAAACCCCTCGAGAATAGGCGGACGGGAAACACCGCCTATTCTTTGTGAGATCGAAAAAGAAAAGAAACGATCGACGAACCACAGTACAATCAAATTTACCGGTACCTCCCAGCGGAGAAGCTTCCTTCACAAATGAAGATGGAAAATACAAAGAAGGGATCAAAGCCAAAAACATGATGGCATTAAAACGCTGGCATCCCATTTCGTCATTCTGGGGTATGTTGTACAGAAGCGCCACGAGGCCACTCGCTTCGGTGTGTAAACAAAGAAAAAGCCGGCGAGCTAATGAACGAAGTTCACAACGGAACACTGCGGTCCGCACATGAACGCCCGAGCATTGACACGAGATCATTCTCAGTATGGGATACTATTGGATATCAATGGAAACGGGGCGCATCCGGTTCGTCAGAAGGCTGCGACAAATGTCAGCGGTTTTCCAACCTCAATCACATCCCTCCTCCACGAACTCTCTTGCATGACTACGCCATGGCCTTTCGCCACATGGGGAATCGACGTCATCGGCAAGATCACTCCTCCGAGGAGCAATGGTCACGAGTTCATTTTAGTCGCGATCGACTACTTCACCAAATGGGTAGAAGCCGGATCGTCTGAGTGCGAATTCTAGGAAGGTGGCGGGTTCATCCAGAGAACATCATGTCTTGGATACGGAGTGCCCAATGAGATCATCTCAAACAATGGGACTCATTTCGAAGGAAATTGTGACCAACTGCGGCCGAATTCGAGTCACACGTCACAAGTCTTCTCCTTACGAGACCACAAACCAATGGTGCGGTAGAGGCGGCCAACAAGACTCTCGCCATGATAATCGGAAAGATGACCACCGGAGGTCGGGGCGGCCCGAAAAGCTACATCTAGCCCTGCAGGGGATGCAGAACATCGGTCGGAACCGCCACGGGGAGACTCCGTTCGCACTTACCTACGGAATGGAAGCAATGTTACCGTGGAATTGGAAATTCCATCCTCAGGAGTCCTCTTGGAAAACGGGGTCAATGAAGTCGAATGGCTACGAGCCGTCACGACGAACTTGCTCTACTCGACGGCGCGGATTGAAAGCCATGGAACACACTCGAGCCTACCGGAGCGGGAATGGCACGAGCATTCGACAAGAAAGTCAAGATCAGAGACATCGGAGAAGGCGACTTGGTGCTAAAGGAAAAGCCTCCTACGCGGACCAATCCCCTCGGAAAGTGGGAGCCTACCTGGATAGGACCGTTCGTGGTACAAAGAATCTTCTCAGGAGGAGCCATGAAGCTAGCGGACTTGGACGGAAACCCTTTCGTTAACCCGTGAACGGAAGCAAGCTCCGCGAATACTTCGTTTGAGGAAGAGCACGAGTCAACTCACCTTCCCCATACACCGTCCCCTCGGTAAATTAAAGTGCTAAAAAAGTAATACCCATTTGGATACATTCCCGCTAATGATCCGAGGTAAAAAATAAGTCGCACTTCTTTTGTCTTTGTTTTTCTCAAATTCACCTAAAGTGTCGAACTACGGTGACTGAGCCCCTTAGTCCAATTGTAAAAGGGGAACGTGGCGGCCATCTTTGGTTCGGTCTAAAAAACAAAAAAAATACAATAAGCATCAATTGCTTGTGTTTGAAAACTCTTTTCATTTAACCTACAAATTCATAACGGTTAAAACATTCTTTGATGAGTTCAAGCACGGTCAACTCTTGACTCGCTACACGCTAGCAAAACTACAATAAAACATTAATCAATTAATGTATGCGCAATGACAATGGGTGGATACTCACGGGACGGCAAAGGTCAACCTAGTTTCCGTACTAGGTCCTTCATCCTTCTTCCCTTTCCACTTTTCCCCGTAGTGTTCTTCACCTTCGCGGGAAATATTCCAGTAGGCCTTCTACAGCTCGGGGACTCTTCCTGACGCCTCTGTCAATCTGTGGCTGTCAATACGAGTCCTTTCTCTAGCTCTGTCTCGAGCCGCCTCGCTTCGAGCCATCATCGCGGTGCTTTGATTGGCCTCCGATCGGCACTTGCCACATGTCGGCCATGGCATCGCGATACGATTCCCGGGGTTAGCCCTCGCCTCTGTCCTCCTCAATGTCGAGCATCCGGGTGATCGGCACCCAGCGGCTCACTCCGTCTCCACAAGATAGCCATCTGTGTCTCCCCATACACTCTTCGTACCGGTCCGAATCTTTGCGTCGACGAGCAGTGCCCTCTCTCGGTGAAAGAGAACCACAGCGGGAAAGGACGTGTATTGCCACCACCGGGTGACGGCAACGGCGTCGAAGGATCCTCCATCCGCGAGATCCCACCTCAGGTAGCGGCATAACTCGGATCGATCGGTGGCATACTGCTCCGGCCCGTCTTGCCGCAGAACCAATGATGGAATATAGAATGACGTGCGAGACGGCCCGGCACTCGGCGATCAACGGACCCTCTGAGCGGTCCTACAAGTACGTAACTTCCAATGGGGAACCCACCATCGCAAGTGATGCGTGCCAAGTGCGGCCATCGAGCTCCGGCTCGGCTGATTACCCCTATCACCGGAAGGACGTCGCGAGAAAGACCAGCGTCGCGGGACATTGGCACCTCGGGCATCATCTGCGGCCTCTCCCTCGGCCACATAGTCGGCATAAGCGGGACTCCCTCCCCGCATGTATCGGCTACCGGTCGCCATCCGGCCTATGCCCGAGACGTCTCGCCCAAGACCAATGGCACGATGTCTCCTCCACTCCGTGGCTGCCTCACCGGGTCCGGTCTGCTGTGATGGCACACACCCGAAGACGTGAATGTGAACGAGTAGCAATCACACACGAGCAAACGCGTCCCACGCAAAGATGCTCCCCTCGGCTCAGGCAAATCTTTCGGGCGGTCCCGAAATGTCAACATAATCGGAATCTGTATCGGCATCCCGTATGCTTCTCCGGCCGAGATACCCAGCCAAAGACACTAGCTTCTCAACGGTGGCCATGCCACCGGCATACGGAAGAACTAGGCTGTTCCGTCTCGGGTCCTCCCAGAATGGCCGGAAATCTTCAAACGTAGGAGTGACTTCGTTGTACGAAAAGGCTGTACACATTCCTCCTTACGTCCCCGAGAACCGAGGACGCGGCTCTCAAAGATCCCAATCGGCATGAGCTCCTTCAAAGCCCAAGCAGATTTAATCCCATAACGACCTTCGAAAAACCTTTTGTTACGCACCTGGTGTGGTTCCGTACCCACGGCGAAAGTTGTCCAAATATCGCTCTTGCATCAGACGATAACTTGGGAAAAGGAGCCATGTCGGAAGGTGAAGAAAACCTTAAGAAATGGAAAAGAACTTCGGCGAGAATGAGCAAAAGCAATCTTGCGAGTTCTTACAAATTGCAAAGCTGAAGCTGCAATTTAAAGAATGCGGAAATTCATTTCAAGTCCGTGGGACTCCCTCTGCCGATTGACTTGGTCAACTCTGCGGCCATTTGCCTTAAAAGTTGGAAACATTTCCAAACCATGCCTGTTCACTCTTATGAAATCTGCGTGCACCTTACGATTTCATTTCAACCAATGTCAATATCCCTTCCGCCCAGGGCTCGTGCAGCGATGCAAATAATTAAAAATTAGTGCATACATGCTTAATTTTTGACCGTTCAATTTTTAATGCATTTCTCCTTTTTATTTATTTTTGATTAACCTATTTGCTTATTTGCCGAAAATAAGCGAAGGTGATCCTGAGAATAAATATGCGAAATACGGAGTTCCGCCCAGGCGCCTTTTTACAAATACATTTCAAATCAAAATTTGTTCTTGACAAATACATGCATTTTGTCTAAACAAAATAGGAAAGAAAGAAAGCGATAAAAAGGGGACTACTCGGAGTCACGCTGCGTCATCCGTACACTCGGCCGTCTTGCTCCGCCGCTGCCGGATGCTGTCGCAAACAGGAACTCGCCGAACTCCTCCCGGTAGGGAATAGGCAAAGAGCCTCCTCGGAGTACGTGAACTCGAGGACTCCCCCTCTCGCGCCCAGAGTGCGCGAAGAAGGAGCTCCAAATCCGGCCCTTTCCGCCGCGGGCGCGAGCCCACGTGTGAAGTCCTCCCCACCGAGTGTGGGAGCGGGCGAACCCTCGGCCTAGACGGCCCCCGATCGCGGACGTCACGCTCCTCCGGGAGCTGCACCGCATGAACTCCACGAGCCTCTGGCGTAGGCGGACCACCGTCCACCGGCCTCGTGGCCTCATTGTACGTATGGCCGAGATGCACCTGCGAACAAGGAAAATCATCGAAGCGAACGAAAGTACGGATGCATCATGTGCGGAGAATGCTACTATCAAATGCGAGAAAATCGGAAAAAGATGCTCACTGAAGCATTGGGGTCCGCCACTGTATCGTGGTCTCGGCTCCGCAGGAGCGGGATCACAAGTCGCTGCGCGAGCCGTCCGGCCCCTCGTACGCTAGCCTAGCTCGCGGGACGGGAAAATGTCGAGGACCTCCAGGGGACCTCGCCCTCCCTATCTTTGCACTGCGGGCTCCTCGGCCTCATCCTCAAGAAAACATCATAAGCGGCCCCGCTATGATGTACTCGATGAAATACCACTGAAGGTATCCCTCCGGCTCATCCATCGGCATCTCCGGGGATCTTTGCATGTCTGAGAGGAGGATCCACCGGCACCAAAGGAAGGGACCCGGCCTATCTTTGACGAGTCACCCTCTCCCCGGATACATGGCGTCGCGGTGAAGTCCCACCGGGAGCTTCGCCGCCGTGTAGTCTCATTGAAATCTGCACCGCGACATGATCAAACACTGCTCCACCGGGTCGAGTGGATCCTCTCGGAGAACTCCGAGAGTTCGGCGCCGGAGATATCTCCTCGTACGACGCTCGAGTGCCAACCCTCGAAGAGACCGCCCTCTTCGCCTTCTTACGCCGAACCCGGCGAGGCGGGGAACGGGGACGGTACGGCTCCTTGGCGTCCCAAGCTGCGGGTGAACACCTCGTAGCACCGGACACGAGAGAATGGAAAGTTATGTCGGCTCTGAAAGCGAGATACATACGAGTACATAAAAGAGGCAAGGAAGAGAAAAAGCACGTAAACTTACATCCAAGACGGGCGTGAAGCGGCTAAATGTGTGCTCCTCTCCCCGCGAGAACTGTCCGAAGAGTGGTAGAGCTCGGCCGATCCGGCCTCCCCCACGCAAACCCCCTCACGGCATCCGGATCATCGGCGACCCGAGCGAGAGGAAGTGACAAGACGTGTCGGAAGTCGGGAACAAGGTCGGCGGCAGCGCGAACCAAAGGAACCCTCGAGCCGGGCGCTCCGCGGTCATCCTCAGACCCGGCCCGGATAATCGGCGACGCCCGCCCTCAGTGACGCTCCATCGGCACTGTGCAGAATGCCTAAGCCCCTGGCATCGGTAATATCGAAACCCAGCAGCCCGGACAAGCTGCTCAGGGTGTAACCATCAACCCACACTAGCGCGTTGCCATAAGTCGGCAACCCGGTGATAGCGGCAAAATACGTGGGAGTCACCAGTCGCCTCCCATCGAAATGGAAAGTGTGGGTCGTATCCCACCGGTACTCGCTCGGCGCGACATACATGGACTGCCCCTCGGCGTATCGGTGTCGCGGCTACGGCGCGATAAACCCGGCCCGGCCGGAGTCAATCACCGGTGTCGTGGACTCCTCTCTCCCTCTCGGGCCACGTCAGGGATAAGGCCCCACAATACACTGCTTTGCCTCAAAGGCACCCGACTCTTACGGTTGTGGGTATCAACCATCCCTGTCCCTATGAGACAAACAAGACGAAGCAACGTCAACGAAATGCACCAACGCATGTCAAAAGGATGCAATGCGGATACGGTTCTCATTCATTTCCTACGTAACTTTCAAAATCTTTCGAAAACTCCGTCGAATCGGAACTTTCAAAATCTTTCGAAAACTCCGTCGAATCCGGAACTTTCAAAATCTTTCGAAAACTCAGTCGAATCCGGAACTTTCAAAATCATTTCGAAAACTCCGTCGAATCCGGAACTTTCAAAATCATTTCGAAAACTCCGTCGAATCCGGAACTTTCAAATTCTTTTGAATTTTTCGAAAATCTCGCTCCGTCTAGAATTAAAGCTACTTTAATTTTGGAAAATGCATTTAGACATGGAATTTTGCAACCAAAATTTTTATGTCATCTACCCATGATGTCAATTGAACTACGTCTAGTCAATTTCGACAACGATTCATAGCAAAGTCAAAAGCCCCAAATCGGGCACCAAAATCCTAAGTAAATTCCTAACAAATTTCTAACATTTAAAGAATGCACATTCTTGAAATTAATGGAATTTGTAGGGAACTTACTTGTCTTTCGATCCCATCCTTGGAGTTGTGTCTATCCCTCGCCGGATAAAACTCCGCCGGATTCAATGGAAGAGTGGTGGTTCGAATGGTCCGAACCAATCGAGTTCTTTTCGTCGTCGGTCCTTAGTGGCGAGCCATTGGTCCTCCTTCACCCTCCATAGCGATTTTCCCTCACAGAATTCGAGCAAACCTTGCAATTTGGGTTGGATTTCTCTCTCTTTTCTCTCCTCTCTCGCCGGCAACAATGGAAGAAATGGCCATTTTCTTCCCCGGCCTCGGCATTTAAAGGTTTACGGAAAAACGGTAAAGTCCGGAGGACTCTTCTTGCACAGAATAATTTTTGCCCCTTTTGCCCCCTCGGCTTTTGGCAATTCCAATTTTACCACTTTTGGCCCCCGAAAGTGTAAAATTTCCCGATTAGACATTTCTAACGCCCTATCCCCCGAGGATAAATCAAAGTTAGTTTTCACTAACGCTCGTCTCCCGACGTTAATTTCAGTTAGTTTTCACTAACGCTCGTCTCCAGACGTTAAATTCTCGATTAGTTTTCACACTAACGCTGCGTCTCAGACGTTAAATTCCCGATTAGTTTTCACTAACGCTCGTCTCCGAGACGTTAAATTCCCGATTAGTTCTCACTAACGCTCGTCTCTGACGTTAAATTGATCACGGTTGGCGTTTGACATTCAAACGTTCAACCATGTCTCCGGACATTTCAGTTACGATTCCGTCTCCCGACGTTAAAATTTAAATGGTCCTCACCATTAAACTCTTATTCGCGACCTTTCACGGTCCGATTTCAAACAGTTGATCCCGACCTTCGCGGTCCGACCTCCACTCTCTTATCGAGACCTTGCAAATGGTCATCTTTCGGCAAGCCCAATAAGCCCGAACCCCAAGAGCACGAGCGCCTTGCAAGCAGTCATCTCTCAGGCAAGCAATAAGCCCGAACCCCAAGGTACGACGCCTTGCAAACGGTCATCTCAGAGCAACGGACAATAAGCCCGAACCCCAGAATGCGAACGCCTTGCAAATGGTCATTTCGACCGGCGATGATAAGCCCGAACCCAAGGTGCGAACGCCTTGCAAATAGTCATCTCTCAAGCTGAACTTGAAGGCCCGACCCCAAGGTACGAACGCCTTGCAAACGAGTCATCTCTTGGCAACGGCAATAAGCCCGAACCCCAAGGTACAAACGCCTTGCAAATCATCATCTCAGACAACAACAATAATGGCCAGAGACCCCAGTGCGAACGCCTGCACCGGTCATCTCACGGCAGACGGCCAATAAGCCCAGAACCCAGTACGAGCGCACGCCTTGCAAATAGTCATCTTCGGCAACGGCAATAAGCCCGAACCCCAGAGTACGAACGCCTTGCAAGCAGTCATCTCCGACGCGGCAATAAGCCGAACCCAGATGACTCGACGCCTTGCAAATCATCGTCTCGGCGACGACTGATAAGCTCGAACCCCCCAGTACAGACGCCTTGAAAATAGTCATCTCCGGCAACGGCAATAGCCCGAACCCCAAGGTACGAAATCGCCTTGCAAATGGTCATCCGGCAACTGTGGCCAAAGCCCGAACCCCAAGGTACGAACGCCTTGATCGGCATCTCTCCCGACCGGCAATGGCCGGAACTCCAGGCACGAACGCCTTGCAACAGCAATCCTCTTCGGCCCCAAATGGTAGGCAGAACCGCTCATCCCGGCCAGGGATAAAGGAAACGCTAGCGACAATAAGCCCCGGCACCCAAGGCACGAGCACCCTCGTCGGCATCGCAACTCCGGTTTGAGGCGCCACACGCCTCGAGAAGGGTCCCGAGTTCGAGACGCCTCCCAGCGGTCTCCATTCGTGGCAGGTACCTCGCGAGATGGTCTCATCCAGGTTTAGACGCCTCCTAACAGGTCTCGCTCGGGTCAAGGTCCCCATGCGCGGCCCTTGCCCCTTTTCGAACTACGATCGGCTTGATTCCTTTCGGGATACGTAGGAATCCTTTTATTTAAAGGGTCCCGGCCAGGTGACCCAGCCAGGTCTCTTTCAAAGTATGGCATCCCGATTTGGATCCTTATCTTTTCAACGACCCCACCTCCTTCGGAGGAGTCGTGTTGAGAGGCTAAGCTGTAAGTACCCAAATCCGGATCGTCCAAATCAGTCGAAAGTTAACCGAAATCAGTTAACTGGCCGCTCCCGGAGTTATAGGAACTCGTTAAACTCCCGTTCTTTGTGCCGGCCCGAGACGTCTCGGGAGCGCCCGTGCATCCCGACGTCGAGCCGTACTTAGCACGTGACATCTCACGTAAAAGTATGGCTTTCCACAGCAGCATTTTCGGCACTTTCGGGGCGTTTCGGACATTTCCCTGGTTTGTTATTTTAAAAACGGACAAACGGGACCGGGGAACGAACTCCCACACTTCGGTGAGTCACGGCCACACGTGTCCTGCATGCCACCTCCCTCCAGTCACTCGTCAATCACAAATCAAGGCCAAAAGACCAAAATGCCCTGGTTTGCAAGCCAAGTCAGTGGGACTCACTTTGTGCAATTTTCCTGAAATTGCCCGGCCAAGTCCCAGATTTCCAAAATTCCCAAAACCCCTGAAATTCGGTCCAAGTCCGGCCGGACTCCTACGCAATTTTCACCCTATAAATAGAAGTTATTGTCAAAGGCAAAGAAGAGGATTTTGATACCAAAAAATCACATACCCCACGGTCCAAAGCTGGTTTCCACCCTCCCAGGAGCTCCCGTTTTGTCTCGATTCGCGTGAAACCTTCGTATTTCGATCAAATACGCACCCTACAACTTGAAACAACCTTTCGAATAACTTTCCGAGTGTCCGTGCACACCTCCCAGGAGCCAAGGAGTCGACCTAGCCATAGGTACAACTCTCTCTCTGAATCTTCCGTTAGTCTCGGTTTACGCGCCGGTCGCTATAGCTTTCGAACGTCATTGTCAAAATGTAGACGCCTCTCTAGTCTAACGGGGTCCGATCGTTTTAGCCCCTCGATCCTCTTCTCTTTCAGTAAGAAGAGAAAGTAATCACGGGTTAAAATGGCGTTGGGCCCGTTCCGTTTACTCACGTCATTTACAATTCCGAGCCGTTTGGCCTCGTTGATCGTCATTTACACTTCCGAGCCGTTTGGCCTCGTTGATCGTCATTTACACTTCCGAGCCGTTTGGCCTCGTTGATCGTCATTTACAATTCCGGATCGTTTGATTATTCCGTTAATTGTCGCTTTACAAGTCAGATCCGTTTGGATTGTGATAGTATTTACTTTTCAAAAGTCAGTCGCAACCCGGTCGTTGATCGCATATCATTTAATACGCATTTTTCCCGTAAAAATCGTTAACAATGTAATCCGGTTCAAAAGGAGTTCGTGAGTCGTATTTACTTTCGAAAGTGACGTCGGCCTCGAACGCTCGTCTTCAAACTCAAAGCCGCCATTTGACACTTAAAATCATTTAATACGCATTTTTCTCGTAAAAATCGTTAACAATGTATATACGGTTCAAACCGGCGTTTGCCGCGCAAACGCTCATTTCAAACTCAAAGTCGACGTTTGCCACGCAACGCGGCTCATTTCAACTCAAAGTCGGCGCCATTTGCCACGAAATCATTTCAACTCAAAACGACGTTTGCCACGCAAATGCTCATTTCAACTCAAAGTCGGACGTTTGCCACGCAAACGCTCATTTCAACTCAAAGTCGGCGTTTGCCACGAAAACGCTCATTTCAAACTCAAAACCGACGTTTTGTCATTCGAAACGCTCGTCTTTTCAAACAAAGTCACCTAATCAACGTTTGTCACTCAAACCAAGATTAAGCTTGTCATTCAAGCCCCCATTTCAAAAACACACACACACACACACACGATTTCGAGAAGGTAGAAAGACTCGTCATGCGAGGCATTTCGGGCGATCTCGTAATACTCTACCAGCGTAACGTGACCTCGAACCTAACAATCTACGGTACTAAAAAGCTTTTTACTCGTTTTTGCTGCCAATAAAAATGATCCCCGTTTTCAAAGCCTTTTCCTAAGTTTTTCTACCAATAAAAATGACACCTTTTCGCAATAGCCATTTCTCAACGTTTGGGCTCAAAATACAAAACCGCGTGGCGACTCCTCATTCTGCTCCTTCCCGTGAAGCGAGGTCTCAGACACCAACCCCCCGCGAAAGACAACCGCCTTTTCCGCCGCCCCGCGCGCAAAAAAAGATCGGGTAATTTCAGTTGGTGATGGTGTAGTGATTGTAGTAGCCAATATATTGGTTAGAATTTATTTCATGGGTTAATGACTTGATAGAAACGGTTGCATGGAAAAATGGAATCAAGTTTTGGTAATAAAATGCTTTTGGGTAGTGTTGAAATGTATTGAAAGGGGTATGGAATGGTTTGGTCTTGGTTTTGGTCTTGTTTAGTACCTATTTTATGTCATTGAAAACAGAGGATGTTGGTTTGGGTCAATTGGGAGTTTGGTTGTTGAAGTTGTTGTTGAATTCTGGTTTCTGGAAAGAGGGCATGACTCGTGCTCGTAGCGCAGCGGAAGTGGTGCCTGGTCGTCCCTTGGTGATTTGCCTAAGTCGTGCCTATTTGAGGACGAGTGATTACGGTGGGGTGTCGAAAAGGGCGCGAGTCGTGCCACAGAGGGCCGCAGTCGTGCCGTGCCCTGCGACCTCTGAAGAATTTTCCAATGCCTAGAAACCTATTCAACCTAGAACATAATTGAACCCTCTTTAACTAAGATTAAAGTAGAACACTTTAGCTACACAATGATGTCTTACTTGGTTAAAATGGAATTGTGGAAGGGGTTTAAATATTGTTCGAAAAATGCTTGGCAGTCTTGATTTGTAACTTAACCAAAGTGAATCCAACTTGGTAACTTGAACTTGTACCTTTATAGAGGTTATGTATTATTGCATATTGATCATGTAGGGCTTGTTGAATATACATTGTAGCCTTACTTGAGTCCATATCCATGGTTTATGATTCCATTAGAGTATGAAATGGATTGTTGCACTATTGCATTTGTTTAAACATGAGTATGAATGCCATGTTTACATTTTTTCATCCCTTTTGTGGATTCTTTTCAAGCAACTATTATGTGCTTGAACACGTGTTAAATCAGCTGTTGTTTGGGGGTATAAAGGAATACGATCACTTATGAGAAATTGTTCCATAAGGTGCTCGGATTATTATACATGTGACCTATCCCCTCACCGCCATAGGCGGGGCTGACTTCTATGAATATGGGAAAGTTCTATGAATATGTGGGTTATAAGAATGTTGATCTCTTACATATCTTCCCTAGAAAATGGGTTCTTATGGCTAGCGACGTGAATATGTTGCCTGAGTGTGGACAAATGTTTTACTACTTGTTGTACACCTGCAGTACAACTTATTCCAGAAAGGAAAAAGCAAACGGAAGGTAATTACTGTTTTATGCGTGAGATGTACCTTGTTATGTGTTGCATCTTACTTGGCATATTGTTGCATTCATAATAACTTATTGAGATTTATTCTCACCCTTCTCTCTTTAATTTTTAGATGGACTTGAGTGACGAGTACCCAGGCTAGTGAGGACGGGGAGGAGTTTGTACGAGTATTTTGGGTTGTTGGTTATGTATGTACTAGATGGGATTTGTAGTTACATTTTGGTTTAACTCCTTGGTGGAGTTTGCATATATAAACACTTTGGTACAAACTTGACATTTGTGAACTTTTGTAATGTTGTAACTAAAGTTTGGTTTTAAAGTGGTTTCATGTTTTGTTTCCTGGAGAAGATGATTAGTACTTGAAAAAGTATATGTTTTAAGTTTGGTTTATTTTCAAGTTAAGTAAAAAGTTTTAAAATTTCCGGGTGAGTACTGTCTTAGTTTGGGCCTCTCATTTCGGGACACGTGTTAGGTTCACGAGGTCGGGGTGTCCACAAAGAGTGCTTCCACTTATGCAATGCAAAGACAATAGCGACCCGACTCCATATCGTGGGTAGGATAATTCTGCTCCGTGGTGATAACTTCCTCTCAAAGAAGCATACGCAATTACCTACCCATTTTGCATAAGGACACAACCCAATCCTTCTTTAGAGGCGTCACTTTGAAAATAACAAAATTCTCGCAACCATCGAAAGTGTAAGGATCGGAAGCTGAAGTCAATCTCTTCTTCATATCGATGTAAAGCCGAGACTTCGCACTTTGCAACCCATACAAATGGTACATCCTTAGGAGTCAATCGGTCGAAGTTGCAATTCTCGAAAATCCTTCTATAAATCTTCGATAATACCCGCTAAACCAAGGAAACTACGAACCCTGTAAGTACCCAAATCTGGCTCATGCCTTCGGTTAATTTTCAGGCAATTTCGGTAATTTTTCCCGGTAATTCCCGGATTTTCCTAAAGTTCGGAACAATTCGGAAGCTGTTCCAAGCCTTTTAAGAGTGAAGGGAATGCTTGGTGATTAAGAAACACGTTTTCTTAATCCCAAAACCCTTCTAGAAGGCTGCCACCTTGCACGTTTCTAGAAGAAGCCGGATCGGCTACTTATGTCGTGCGACATAACCTGACTTGGAGAGAAACCTTCTAGAAACACTGCCACCTTGCATGTTTCTAGAAGGAAGCTACATGTGGCTTACTTATGTCGTGCGACATAACCGGCTGAAGAGAGTTCTAGAACCATGCCACCTTGCATGTTTCTAGAAGGAAAACGGTTATGGCTTATCATGTCGTGCGGCATAACAAGCCCGTACGGGCGGCTATAAATAGAGGCCTTCACCTCTCATTTTGGACACACCTCTTCCACCCCTCGGTCACCCTCTATAGGAATACGCCCGAAGCCTTCTCTTTCCTCACATACCCCCAAATCACCCCAATCCTCTCAAATCAATTCTACACACACTTCCCACACACACACACTTCATATATACATCAAGAATCAAGGAATTCTCACGGTCTCGAAAGTGGACACCAACTCAGGAGGAGGAGCGCTAGAAGGCTCCTATATCTAACTTGATATAGTAGTTGTGGATCTTCAAGGGTAACGAGTTTCTACCCCTTTTCCACTCTCTATTTTCATTCAAATGTGAAATCTCTATGCTAAATGCATTTATAATGTAGTATTACGATTAAAGTTGCATACTTTATGTTATATTACCCAGATCCACATTTTTATTTCATTGCATTTTCATATAAAAGCTCCGGTTTAACTTGGTTTGCATGAACACTCCAAGATGAGTGTGGATCCCTCATATCCACACCCTCTTGAAGTGTTCATTATCAATAAGCATGCTCTCTCGAGATTTGTTTGTGAAGTAACTTGACCATTTTGGTGCCTTGTTACCTCTGCGAATCTCGGTTGTTTGGAAGCCTTACGCAAAATGGCTTATTATGTCACGCGGCATAGGCGGCTATGTCGCACGACATACATAGCCTTGATTTGCGAACTCCTTATCTTTTAAATTTTGCAATCGATGTTTTCCTTTTCTAATGCATCAATGCATTTAAACTAAAACATTTGCATACGGAAGCGGCATCATTTGCATTAAAAGGATATCTTTTTCACCAAAATGACATCTTTGCTTTAATGGTGCATCCTTTGCACTCAAAAACCCCCTTTTCACATTAAAGATGCATCTTTTGCATTTAAAAACTCATTTTCATACTCAAAATGCATACTTTGCATTAAAAAATCATTCTTTACCATTTTCATGCATCATTTGTGCATTAAATGCTATTTTCCAACATAAAAATACATTCTTTACATAAAAATCTTTTCTTTGCACAAAAGGCATCCCTTGCAACCAAAAGACATTCTTTACACTCCAAAAATGCCATCTTTTCACTAAAGTATCATTTTTACATGCATTTCCCCTTTCTCCCAACCTTGGAACGGACCGGTGTAAAAAGATCCTATCTTTACATCGTTCCTTCCATTAAAGGTTCACGATTTCTTTAGAAAGGGACACCTTGAACCCTATATCTCCGATTATCGCTTAAGAAAGAGTATGAAGCCTCTATACGAGCTCGGTAGTCTTAAAGCGTAGGATTGATGGGCTAAGGACCCTCCTTTTCTAAAGAACCTCATCTTTGACCAAAGAGAGTCATTCTCTCGATCACGCAAGTCCCGAGGGTCCCGAGGTTTAAAATGCGATGATCACAAGTCATAAGATGAGGACGGGATCATAATCACGAATACATAAAATTCCAAGGAATCCCGACGACAACCAACAAATGGTTTATGTACGTCCGGAAGACAACTTGGGACATTCCCCCTTTATTTTTCAAACACATGCATACAAGAAAGCACGCAAGCAAGCACGATTAATGAAATCTCGGGAGACTTACTCCGGCAAGGCACTTTGGGTGGAACGCCAAACGTTCTTCCCAAGGGGTAACTTAACCTCCGAACCCATAAAACAACCTTTTTTTCAAAGTTTTGAGGTAATCAAAATGGCGTGGCGACTCCGTTTTTTCAAATTAAATCGGATGTCTTCAAACTCGCGTGAATCCAAATTTTGGGCACACATTCACATTTTGGCGACTCATTTGGGATCATCCCAAAGGAGAAAAGCTTTTATTTTCAAAACAAAAATCGATACTCGGTATATAGGTGGAAACCACTTACCCTTCTGTACACTCCACGGCGTGGGAGTTGGGATAACCGGTGGTTTAACAATCCACGTACCGGTATCCACTTTTCGAAAAACAATTTTGAAAAAAAAAAAAAAAGAAAGCTTTTCCCTTTGAGCGGGTTAGACTCCCATCGCGATTTCATTAATGGCGCTTGCTTTCTTTACCATGCATTGCATCATTTGCATCTTGGAATTTGTGCATACTTTGAAACGGGGAAAATAACCCGAAAAATAGCAAAAGGAGTGGAACCTGGAAAATTGATCCATGCGGTCGTACGGCTCAATCCTCATTGGATTACGACCGGGCGACCTCGAGTGGCCCCCAATTCCACCGGGAAAAATCATGGTTAATCTGGCGGATCCTAGCGGCTTGGGGCTATTCAGCTCCATGGCCCAGTAGGGCTCCCGAAAGAATTTACGTGCTTATGTGTTGCATTTTCCCCGTCCCGAAAATCATTCCTTTAAAACACATTTATGAAAATCTCTGTTTTAACTCGAAAAGGAACATTTTTAGGAGACCGCACACTACGCGCACCTGATATATCCTGTACACTTTTGCACGCACGTCCTTCAAACCCGAGGGTGGTTCCAGTGCGATCACGGACGGCCTTACGATGCTCCCGGCGCGCACGGAATCATCCCAACCTCCCCATGGCGGCCGGTGTCGACCAATGCACGGTCCGTGTCACACGTTTCAAAAAACCGTGACTTTTGGTTGGTTTTGGTCTAGTCCGTGTCATATAGCCCGATTGCATACCCACGTAAAGGTCGAGCCTTAGCTCATAACGGAAGCCAGAGATTGTCGCTCAAGCGAAAGTGCCGAAATTCCGACAAGGAAAAATTGGTGGGATCTTGACTCCGACATTGACTATTGACCTTGACCCGCACGGAATGCGTAAGAGTCAAGACCGAGTCTTTGCCATAAAATCAAAAGATCTTTCGCTCAAGCGAAGCTACGCCAAAATTCCGACAAGGAAAAATTGGCAAGATCTTGACCGGCATTGACTTCGATTTCGACTCACGCCGCGTGTGCAACGAAGTTCAATGTGACACTTTGTGTCATCCGGCTT
Organism: Adenophora triphylla var. japonica; assembly: GCA_022495995.1. Taxonomy (NCBI): domain Eukaryota; kingdom Viridiplantae; phylum Streptophyta; class Magnoliopsida; order Asterales; family Campanulaceae; genus Adenophora; species Adenophora triphylla. The sequence goes on from JAFEMH010005368.1 coordinate 161,867, forward strand.
TTTACCGCCCGACCCATGCCTATTATTCTCTCGGACATTACCGAAAGTCAAAAACCGTCATTCGCTCAAGCGAAACTCATCGAATCCGTCGAGGCGAGAGACGAGACTTTCCGGTATTGCCTTGACTATAATCCGCATCGCTCGTGCGTTGAAAAGTCCTATGACCCGCTAGACCCGATAGGAGCGTTCTTTACTCTCGGTCGGTGGGATCCGCGTGCCCTATAGGACCCTCGCCGGGTTTGTCCACACTGGGAGGTCGAAATACGGGTGGAATACGAGGGGCTTATAGACGTAGTGACGGAACCCGGCGATCCCGGGATCTAGAGTAGTTGTGAAAAGAAGGGCGAACCCCTTTTCCAACCAATTAGAGATTAATAAAAGACATTGTTTTAAGTAAACTTGAGACAATTAGTGTAATCATAATTGCATGTTCCTATCTACGAAATCCCTAATCGAGACCTTTTCGGTCCGATCTCCGTTTTCCTCATCCCGACCTTTCATGGTCAAATCCCTGTCGAGATCTTTTAGGTCCGATCTCCGTTTTCTTTATCCCTACCTTTCATGGTCAAACCCTAATCGAGACCTCTTCGGTCCGATTTTTGATTTTCTTGTCCCAGACCTTTCATGGTCAATCTCTGTCGAGACCTCCTCGGTCGATTTTCGATTTCCCATCTCGACCTTTCGCGGTCAAGTCCTTAATCGCGACCTCTTCGGTCCGATCTCTACTTCCAATCTTGACCTTTCAAGGTCTCATCTTTTCCGATCAATTAGGATTAGGAGAAAATGCGTTTCGAGCAAAAGTTAAAGCGATAAGGGCATGTTACTTGAGCCTTCGGCCTAAACACTTACCTTCGAGTCTAAACCTTACCTATCCCGAGTCTAAACCTTACCTATCCCGAGTCTAAACCTTGCCTATCCACTTTCCCTTGAGCGAAAAGAAGTGAGCGAGAGTCTTTGGGTCGGCCCGGCTTTTCGGTTCGAGACGGTTAAATCGGCTCGAAGAGAGTCGGAATGGCGGGTGACGAGGAAAACGGTGAGGGTATGGGAAATCGGATGATTAGGAAGGAAGAGTTAGTCTGGCTTTGGAAAAATGCCCGGAAGGATCATGAAGAGCATTTGTCATTGCTCATGTCGGTGCTCTTGGCAGCCTTGCAATGGAATCCAAGTAACAGAATTGAGTCCAGCGGTTCTCTGGTAGTGGTCGAAGATGAGACTCCGAAGTAGCCATCTCGGTTCCCAGACCTATAACCAACACCTTCCTCCATCCACATATGATCCCTTGCCAAGGACCACTTCTCCTCGGTCCTTTCCAACATCCCGGCTCATCGGGGCCCCATTGCCCTCGGCTTCTCGGAAGCGGATTGGATTTCACCCCACTTATCCCTCGGTCTCGGCCCAATACACGCCGGTTTATGCTCCAACCTCACATAATCGAGTTTGAGATATGTGGCTATGTTACGAAGCCCCTATACCCGCTTTGAATACGATCATGAGTTGCCAAAGGATGAACCGAGTTTTCATTTGTTACCTACGGACTTAATGAATTCAGCCGTCGGTTCGCTACTACAAGTCACATGTTGCCGATTCCGGTAGCCCAAGAGTCCCAGATTGACCCACATATGTGGCAATGTTGATAGAGCAAGTGAAACAGATGCAAAGAGAGAGCTTGACCTCATGATGAGTATCCAATACTCCCTTGACCCAAGATGTCGGACTCGGGCAAAGAAATGACTCCACCACTCAGTACATAACCCAATACGAGAAGCGTGCAGAGCCAGTGCACCGCTCAGGCACCGGTATCCTCACGAAAGAATGTCACGGCTTCCTTCAGGCCCGAAGTTCTAAGCAGGTGAGAACCGGAATTGGACAATGGGAATGCTGAGTCTTGAGAATAACAAGGTCCCAGAAAACCTCGCTCTCCTTTCATTTTTAACCAATACGGAGATGCCTTTAAGCAAGATTACGGAAGAGCTAAAGTGAAAGAAAAAGCGATAAAGCCAACTGGAGGAATTGGAAGCCCGGGAACCACGGTATTCGGTCTGGATGAGTCCAAGCATTTACCCCTTTTCCATCAATACCACCGTGGGCACATGACAACGATGATTGCACCTATTTGAGGCATGAGAATCCGAGAAGTTGATACAGAAGATGGGAAGCTTGAGGAGAACCTCCAACTGGGCGGAAGACAGAAAGGATTATGACAAGAGGTCAGAGTTCAAGAAGTGCAAGGTCAGCATCGGCTGATGATTTTAGGGATGCCCATGAGCAAAGGGATTTTCAACGATTTGGTGAGAAGCAGAAGCCTTCTCACACCTCTCCGAGAATCACTAAGCCAAGAAACCCAAGTAAGAGTTGACGGGACCAAGTTACGCCAGGTACCACAAGCATTATGGTCATGGCCCGACGGAACAAGTGTGTGGATCCCCGAAGAAAGAAATTAGGTGGGCGATCTACGAAGGAAAGCTCAAGCTCCCACTGAGCGGGTCCAATCCCGCATGAAGAGTAGCTAGACCAGGGTTTACCTATCCTTAAAAAAAAAAAAAAAAAAAAGGAAAAATAGTTCTCTCGATTCGACCTTCGTAGGTTCTAGTACTTTTCTTTCTAATCGAGTCCTCTACATGGACATTTGTAATGAATCTTCAATTTTCTATAAAAAGTCCTTCTTCTTTTCCTTGCTAGACTTAAGACATTATTTGCACACCTGACATTTACATTTAATGAAATGGTTTTATTTTATATGATCACTTGCATTGCTCCACAAATAATCTCTCCCGAAATAATTCACGTTCCGTATTAATGTCGGTGTGAGAAAGTCAACTAATGCCCATCAAGCCATACACTTTCCTCACCCCACAAAAGGCCTTCATCAAAGCCATACACTTTCCCAAACCATGTCCACCTTCATCTTGACCAAGTCAGCGACGGCGACAACATCAAGGTAAAAACGAACAAAAAAGGCGCACTCAGGCTTGAAAGATTGACCCCGATGTCGATCTGACCCAACTGAGGGGCTTGGCTTAGACTTCAAGGGTATCAAGAATGTTCAAGCAGGGGCTCGCCTTGGTCTCGGGTGCTCTAGAAAATAAAAAAAGAAAAAGAAAAAAAATGTGTGTAGTGCAAAAAGAGTAATATCCGGCTAGGAAAATCCCGAGAAAAGGGCGGTCTAGGCAAAAAACGGGGTTGCACATATATAAAAAAAAAGAAGAAATCCTTGGTGCAAAAAGAACAAAGTAATGCCCAGCTAAATTTTGAAAATCCCAAAAAAAGGGCGGTCTAGGCAAAAAACGGGGTTGCACATAAAAAATAAAAAGAAAAAATGAGGCCAAGGACCCGAAACGTTACACCAATCAATTAAAGCTTGACCCAGCACGGAGGCACAGACCTGGAAGCTCGAAAAATGAGAAGTTGTTGACAACAACTGATGGGCGGTCCAAGTAGCAAAAGCGAAGCATTTCGCACAAGCCTTTAGGACATATGCGAGTCCTTTCTCCCCAATGAAAGACGAGAATCGAAAGCTATTGGAAAGCCATCGAGGGCTCGTCCAAGAATGACAATTGGTCAAGGAATGCATCCCGAGGCCCATGCCTCATCATCTTCTTTTATTTTATGTGCAACCTGACTAGTTCCTCCCTCCCCCAAGGATCCAGCCTAGCTAAGCATTTTAAATTCTTCTTTTATATGTGCAACCTGTTTTGCCTGGGCTGCCCTGAGGATTTTCAGTCTATGCTTTGCACTACA